>JABFPM010000034.1:16888-32653 GCA_022817325.1 Idris sp. 1 HC-2018
TTTGTTACACAAACATCTTATGAGTAGTTTGACTCGTAATATTTCATCGACGTAAAAAAGAAGAAGAAGACAAAAAATTGCATCATCGTGTAATTCAATGTCTCAATCTGTCTTGGATCTCGTTGAATAAAGGTGCGCTTTGCAGATGTCTCGTTTTGAGCGGTGCATTGATAAAGTCTTTTCTAGTATTCACTGTTCAAATATCCGCGTCTTTGTTCGAACACTCGACCTGCGTCCTAATTATGTAGCTCGTTACTTATGTCCGCAGTTGTACCGTTTTTGTCTGATGCTATCGATTGAGTGGATTTACATTCCGTGGTCTGTTGCGAGTTGAATTTGTTTTTCACCGATGATTGCAGAAGAAAATAGAAAACGGTTATTAAAAAGACATTCATTATGTTTAAGAAAACGGAAAAAAAAGAAAAAAAATAGAAAACGTTTAACGTCCGAGCACTCAGACGATGCAAGTGCGCAGTCAACAATAAACGAGAAAGCTGACGACAAAAAGGTAGGAATGACGTTTGACCACTTCATTCGAACTTATTCCTCCTGCAATTCAAGATTTTCCGTGCATATTTTCTTGTAGATATCCACACACACACACACATACGATGAACAGTAAAATCACGGCGCCAATAAATAAAAAACATCGAAGTTTGGTTAATTAGGCAACATTATGTAATTTCTACGAATTTGTTTGAGTCATCGGAATAAATGACCGTATTCTGTGGAATATTATTTTAAAAGTTTATAATGTAAATCACAAGTTTCTGAAAAATGTGCATAAAACATTAATTACCCGTAACTATTTGAATTGTAATGACGATAATTAAAACGCTGAACGTTTTGCATTTGCTGAATTTTGTATTTTAAATGAATGTCACGCATTTTTTGGATTACTGCGCTGCAGTAAATTCCTCGAACACGCTTTTTTACGTATTTAACAAAAGTTATTTGCACAACGTTTGCCTTTGAGCATCGGTAATGGCAGGCATAAATTGATTCAAGTCATTTTGACTTTTATCGTTCCTACTGTTCTGTTATGCTGTTATCAACGCTTAAGTATGAGCCGAGCCACGGTTGCAATAAATATCATAAAAAGTGCGAATTACGAAAAGTTTATTCTTGTCTAATGGCGGAGAAGCTAAGCTAAGTCTTATCGCTTTAATCGAAGCTTTTATGGAGACCACTTTGTTCAATATCAGCTGTATTTCATTCACCATAAAAATGTGAAGATTCCACGTGGTAATTGTAAATGGACACAAAACCCGTTATAAAGTTTTTTCCTATCCATACTATCTTATGGATTTGAAAATAAAATAAATATTTTGCTTCAAATTTATTATTATAACATTGTATTATAATCTTTTAATTCAAATTGTTGTTTATACTTTGTATTTAAAAAAATGTCGAATGTTTTGAAAAAAAAAGGTGAGAAAAATTGATGAGCGTAACCCGATCGGTATCGGCTAAAACAAAAAGTTACATTCAACTACAAATACGGAAATTTGAATTCAGGAAACTGTAAATGTAAATGGTGTTAATTTCAACGGGGTCTAGGGATTTGGAAAGCACATTTTGAATGGCATCACAGAATGAGGCCACCTAGACAAAGACGAACACCCACATGGATTTTACAGTCGAATGTTGTAAGATTCCACATTTTCAAACGAACCTTGAAGGTTTATAGTTAAAGATAAACATATTTGGTCATACCAATGTTCTCAGTGTACAATTACATCAAAATCATATAAATCAAAGTATAATATGTAATCTAACATTTACAGTATCTGTCATGCAAGCAATCCTAAAATATTCGTCAAATATATACATCACATTAGTCTTTATCACCAGTCTCTAAATAAAATGCCTTTATAAGATGCAAATTTATGTGTATGAATGTACATATTTGACGGAAGTGTAACAATACATTTAAATTATCTTGAGATGGATAAATTTTTAATTTCACTTACGACTTTTTATGATGAATCGCAAGTTAATTAAGGCAATTTGTCAATTCATTATTTGCACAGTTTTTAATTTCATTGGTAATACAAATTTTTCAATTCAAATAAGAAGAAGAAGAAGAAGAAGAAAAAAAAACGTATTAATTGAAATAATTTGATTAGAGTATTGACAAAGTGGCTTAAAAAGATTGCAATATTAAAACTCACTTTTGCCTTTGACGAATTCCGAGTTGAAGTCAGCGGAAACATCGGTAGTTTGCAAAAGGATCACCAGGACGATTGATACAACAAGGATGTAGAAAAGGTTGACGATCGGTAGCGCTCGCAGCTGGTGTCGCTGGTTAAACATGGTGAGCGTGCATGCCCCCTACCAACCCGAGGGCCTGGCCAAATCGACGCTGAGAACTTCGCCGGCGAATACTCTTCGTGGGAGTAAGATTCGGGGGCCACGCGCTAGGAATCTATCACAGGAACTTTTGGACGGAACTTTTTTTGCTGCCATCGCGGCCTTTTCACCGATTTTGTAACATGTCCTACTGGTACAGCTAACTGTTATTGCGGCTGCAACAAAATATAACATTTATTTTTATTATTATTATTATTAATAATTAACATATTAATATTTTATGCACATAAATCATCGTCATCATCATTTATATTATTTTGAAAGTTTATCATAATTATTTTGTCAACTTGAAAATAATAGCGTGATTTTAGAGTAAAAGAATGATTAGCAAAGTAAGAACAAGTCATCTACCCTACTAATTATTCACATATTATTTTATGAGTAAACAATTTTGAAAATGTAAATGGAATTTAAGAGTTGATACAAACTTCGAACAAAAGTTGAAATAAATGTTAAATAAATTTGATTGTGATGTTATCTTCAAAAAATAATAATTTACTGCGTAATGCGAAACAACGGTACTACATTCCTTGGCAGCGTATAGATAGTTATACTTGTTTGAGACAGAGTGATAGATGGTTCATATAGTTCGTCAAAAATCTACCGTGTGTAGTTGGACGCAATGGAACGCAAACCGGTTTTCGTGAGATGACGTTCTAGATGACGACTTCGGCCGCTATCGACGAACTTGTTAATTGCTTAACAACGAAATTAGATTCATTTGTCGATTATGCCTTCTTTTTCAGATATTACAATGGAATCAGTAATTGCATTTTAATACATCTATTATATGTTGCTCTAATGTTTGTAATATCTTATGAAATGTACACCTCGATAGAATAATTAACAATTCAAACTAAATTCTATTTTATTGCAAAACAAAATTCTTGAAATGGATACTTTGGTTTACGATTACTATCATTTTGAAGGAATGTTTTTTTTTCAGATACATGTGAAATCAACATTTTTTGAAGAGAAAAATTGTTGCTTTTATCTTTTTAGCAAGGTTCCATCAAAATATATTTATATAATTAAGCGGACATTCCCATATATAAGTCAACGAGATTCGTTTGTAAGAAGCGTGGAATTTTCTCGTTGGTCCTGCACGGATGCCTGCGAAGTTGTCTGCAAATAGTCGAAAAAGATGCGGCCAAGCATACCGCGGAGAATAGCTCGTATTTATCCTGGTGTGTGTTGCGTTTCGCCGGGCCAATTGTCTCTTTTGCTCTTATTTTTGTGCTCTCGTGCGGCGAGCGGCGAGCGGCATCTTTTGAGACAGGCGCGGCGGCAAAAAGTTCGGCACAAGGCGGTTCCTCGTGTTAACTGCGCTGCTTATGCATTCATATCCTTGTCCGGAGAACAGCCTGTTGATTGTTTTCACAAAATGCGACAACGGAGAACCCGTGTCATCCACTTTTTCAGAACCACTCGCAGCTTTCTTCGCAGTGTACATATATACATGCGATTCTGCGTATTGTCGCTTGGCAACCGATAACAGCAACAACACACGCAATTCAAATTGGCGCTATTGTTCGTCACGTTCACTACAAAAACAAGTGCTTTATTTTAAGTTGTACTATTTGAGGCATTAAAAGTAACTCAACATGGTTGTTTTGAGAAATTTGTAATGCCTTAAATGATAAATGTATCTTAAAATAAGCCACTTGTATTTTTTGTGTAGTATTCCTGATAACATATGTCTGTTCTTTCTTATTTTGTGTCTTTAAATTTTTTTCCAGAGAAATTCATTGTATTTCTTTTTCCCAGCCTGATAAAACAGCTATAATCAATTTCCTTAGAATTAATTACGCGGAGGATAAACCTGCGCGTGGACTATAAGAGGGATAGAAAGGGGCAAGATAGTACCGGTCGTGGCCCGAATTTTGATTGCAACCACTTCCGCACTTGTCAAGGGAACAACGGTGCAAAGTGGCCGGCAGCGAGAGTTGAACTCGCTGCCTTCCGAATGCTATATAGTTGAAGGTTTACCGCTGTATCCAATTAAATTAGTATTTACTGTGTGTTACTAAAAGCCACTAAAAAAACAAGAAACAAAAAACAAAACTAACAAAAAGACACATACCCTAATGTTTCAGAATGTAATTGTTGATTAAGTGTAGCGGTTATTTTGAAAGTTGCATTGTATACGAAATGTAATGGTAGTGTATGAGAAGATAGAGAATTGCTGTATCTTGAAGATATAAAAGTGTCATGTCTTATCGTGTGGCTAATCAGTTTGTTTTTTCTCTTCACAAATACGACATTCTTGATTTATTACGCTGAACCAGTCTCAAGCTACGTTTATACAACTGTCCTCAAATCCGTTGACATTTGATATAAAATTCTCGGATAATTAGAAACTTGGCAATTCTGTCGATTATAGTGTAATATTATACTCGACCAAGTCATCTTGATATCTTTCTTTATGTATATAATAATATTATATACTTGATGTTTGTCAAACGAAGAAATGATGACTACGCGGTCTGTTAGTTTTGCTTGCGGTGAAATTGCACACAAGACACAAAAATAATTGTCACTTCTGCAACGCAAAATTAGTCAACACGAAAGATAGCATAGATGTCGATTATGCTTTTCTTTCAACAGCAATCACAACAAATCGCTGGGACGAACTAAACACACAAGTTGTGATATCTATCCGTGTGAACAGTCGGTATATTTGCGGATCACGTTCGCGGCTTTGGTTAATAACAATCGTGACTTGGTCGCGTCTTCGTGTGCGAAAGCGAACACAAATCAAAAGATGCTAAGGCTGAGGGTGCGAGCGAGACAAAGTAGCTAAATTTGAAATCGCCAGATCAGCACTCACGATCATCGGCAAAGTGCTTGTCTTGTGCGACGTGTGCATGTTAGCTGTGTGCAACCCCTGCGTGCAATTTCAGGGCACAAAATATTTTCTTCCCCGAGGTCAACCTCTTGATTCCGGATCGTGACCGCAGGTAATTCGTGTCTGACTACAAACATCGCGAACCCTGCTCTTGACAATTTATTTCTGCCACTTCGCCGCAGCTGAATTATAGTAGAAATATTAATGTTTGTTAGACAAACAACAAAAATAATAACTATCTCACCCCATACATTTTGTCATTTCGTTTATATTTTTGTAGTTGCAATTATAACATTGAGACAATTGTTATGCAAATAACGAGACGGATTGTCGTCATAATGAAATTTGCATGGAGCGTGAAACGGTTACGTCGATGGACTTTAGTGTGCTTGCACAATCGTTCGTCGTAAAAGTTATTCGCCATAAACGCAAACGTAAAAACAAGGCATACGATTTTTGCGATCAACTTATGGCGCTGCAATACGACCAGCCGTGAAAGCAAAGTCATAACTTATGCCGGCGAACAGTGCAGCGAACTTTGTTGCAAATCCACGTCGTCGTTGATTAATGGCACCGTGCAACAAAAATCAAATCATTGTTTGTCCTTTTTTCTTTGTCTAACAGATCAAAAATGTCCTCGAATATAACCAGAGAAAATACAGAACGTCTGGCCGAACGTTTCGTTTATAATAAAAGGAATTAGTTGATTGTGTTTGCGGTGAATCTTGATAGTTGAGGCTTTTTCTGTCGCCAAATTTCGATCGCAGGCAGCAGTTATCGTCGAATACAAAGGGTGTATGAACATACGCCCGGATAATGTTAAAAATTCGAGAACGAGATGGTCAAGATAAGCCGCAGGCTGCCGAGAGTCACGCTAGTGGGACTCGGAGAGATTCTTATCCTGCGGCTTGGCAGCCTGTTTTAAATTCCGTTGAAACGTCGTAGGTCAGAAGGACTATTTTTGGTCGGGCCAAAAGTTTTCCCATGGCCCGTCGCCCCAGAGCTGTTAGAATTTTTGTTCTAAAAGATGATGCTCAAAAGTGTTCTTCTGCTACTGCTTTTTTCTCTTCTTTTTCATCATCTTTTTTCCACTCTTTCGAGTTTCTCAGAGTTGCATGAATTCATGCCTTTCACTTAGCTAAGTGCTTTTTGCTTTGATTGAAGAAGAAAAAAAAGTGCTCGCCAAAAGCGGAAGGTAAAAATGATGGTCGACTAAGAACGGAGGTGAGAAAAAGAGCTAAATGGGATAGATCCGCTGTGTACAAGCGCGATAAAAAGGTGCAGTGGGAGGTAACAGCTGTGTTATGGAAGCATCTCGATGCTGAGTGTCACGCGCTCTGATGGCTCGTGCGAAGGCAACCTCCAGGTAGCCAGCTCCAACAGTGTTACGAATAACCGGTTGCCTTCGATCAGCGTTTGAGCAACAAGAATGATACGAAAAAGTCATCAAAAGACGAGCAACGAGTTCGCAGCGAAAGTCCTGCCAACCTCGAAAGCTTGCTAGCTAAAGTAACTGCACTTGGTAAACAAATCTCAAGCTGCTTCTTCGATTGGCCGAACAAAGCAAAACGAAATAAAAAAGGTCTGCAGAAAAACAATCAATCAATAGATTTGCGTGACTTGACTCGCTAACGAGTCTGCAAGCGCAACTGCAGTTATCGACCGAGTTAGCTGTACATGTTGAGTGACGAATTCGCGTCAGCTTGACAGGGTGACAGAGATGCGAGGCGATGAAAAAAAGGCAACGACACCGTGGCGAAAGTCGCTCCTGACAAGCGTCAGTGTCGATTGTCGTGGGATCGCCGTGGCAAAACATCGCCCGCTCAAAGACAAAGGAGAAAAAGTAAACGCAAAGACAAATCAAGTGCAATTGTTTTCGGCGTTCGGTAAAATAAAGAGAGAGAGAGAGAGAAGGATGAACAAAATGAGAAAACAAAGAAAAAAAAGAAGAAGAAGAAGAAGAAGAAGAAGATGAAGGAAAAAAGAAAAGTGGAGGAACAAATTAAACGCTAATGCGAGTTTCGTTGTTGTCCTCAGTTTTTTTGCTCGCTTTCTCTGCTAGCAGACAATGAGAACGATGTATACTCCGAATTAGACAATTAAAGCTGAGACTTGAATTGAAATCCGGTTGAGGCGCATCTGAGCTCACGGACACAATGGCGAAGGAGGTCGCGGCCAGAGTGTAAGGGCAAGCTATCCCTATATAAAGAACGCGAAGCCACTGCCCCTTTTAACGATCGAGAAATCTTGAGAATGGTAGCTTCGTTTGCTCTCAATGTTTCGTCATCTTCTCTCGCAGAGGCCACTTTATTTCGATAATTATCGTTTATTTCGTGAGCTCTCGAAGACGGATCAAATACACCATGTGAATCAAATTTATTGGTACACAAATTTTAGAAGGTAGACAATTTTGGAGCTTCTTTGTCTATTGTCTATTTAATTATTCAAATATTGTTTTGAAGGATTTGGTATAATGAGACTGAAAGCAGCACCTGTGGCGACGACCAATTGTACAATTACTGCGCAGAAAATGATGATAGCTGTTATTAGCTGAGAGAACGGTACCAATTAGGCTAAGCAGACACACAGGCTTTGCTTCTTAAAGCAGTCATCACACACGCGTCTCGTGGATATGCCAGTCTGTCAGTTATATGCGAAGTTAAAGCACCTTTTATATGATACTCCTTATCACATCATCTAATATTCGTTGGCAAAGCGCGAAAAACGCATCCACTTTAATTATAGACCGTTTTGCGTTTGACCTTGAGACCACAATTACTCTTGTCTAGATTCAAAAAACTCGTACTTGATTGTAACAAAAACATGGTCGTACTCTCAACAAGCAAGACACGGGCACTTGCTGGTCTTCAACATTGAAGAGGTCTCTTCAGTGGGCCCCACCATGAAATTGATTCACAATCAATTTGTATGATCCACTCCAGTCGAGAATAATTGATAGCGTAAAATTCCATTATGAAGAGTGATTTCCAGGAAGCCGGCCTTTCATTTCCAACAGTCATCTTCAGGTCATTTGTATCGGTACATATGTAATGAGAATGGCTATTAATTTTATTCAGATAGGATCGTATCGGTGTTTAGCATCTTCTAAGTCGGACTCTTAACGAAAATAGATACGGACCAGGTAGACTCTTGTCTATACCTGTGTATATGTGGAATGATTTATCGTGATTATGGCCACTGACTTACAATTATCTAGCAGTAACCCTCTCTCCGTTGAATGCTAGATTTCTTACAGGGCTTGGCGGGTTTCTTACAATTCTAGAGGCGGGCAAAGGGTTCCTAGCAAGCACATCGAAATAATGAAAGCTTTCGTTGATTTTATGCTCGATATGAATTGTGCCCGATAAGTCCAAGGTGTCAAGAGTCCTAAAATGTTAGCGATTCTTCGCGCTTGAAGGATAGTTTTGTGTGAAACATAAGGCCAATTACTTATATATACCATTCTTTTCACTTGTCTCACAGATTTCTTCTTGTGCCGTTGCACTTTGAAGAGCAAATTTAATATTCAACATCGCTTGTTAATTTTATTAGTTTTATTGTTACAAACTGTTAATTCTGAAAATGAAAATAATTTGTAATTGATGTTATTAAACAGGTGCGAAATACATTATAATAAAACATTCGGACAATGGACTGTTACATTTCTAAGATTGAAAATGCTTTGTTATTTAATTTTAATGTATTTAATGAATTTAATTTTAAAATCTAAATTCTGGACATTTTAAAAATTTGCAGATATTCAATACAACTGTATAGAGATATATTAAGTTCTGTGAGTGTGCCGCCCAGTTATTATGGCACGGTGGATCGTACAAGTTCTTTGCGTGGACAATCAAACCTTTCTTTTATGCTCCGTCCTTTTAATACGAAACTTTGTTTATTACATTTTTATGGCTGTCGCGGAACCGCGACGGTTTCTTTATGCTTTCATCCTAATTAATTTTGTTAACATAATAACCACATAATACTTAACTAAAATCTTTATACATTATACATTTTTGCATGGAACAACTGTGTGTCATTTTCTTCTTATTTGACAAAAAATTGCAGATTTCTTTTAATTTTGATGACACATCTCTATTTTAGATTCAAAATAATTTTATTTTACTTGTACACATTCCAAAATACAGTATGATGTTAAAATATGTTGCTTGTTTCAAAAAGAAAGGGTGACAAATGTTAAAGCAATTAATTTGTAGAAAATGTTAAATTAATTTATTGAATTACTTTATCTTTGAAAACCCGGATGTCGTGGAGTTGAAAAAAAATACAAGTCGTCCTTCCGCAGTACACAAGGAGCGCAGATGTTTGTGCATGATTTTGAGCGTGTGTGCACATACCGACTGGACTGCATTCTGCAAGGCCAATCGGGCCCTGTCGTGCATCGCCCTTTGTTTGTTTTAATTATGAGAATACCTCGTACGACACTTTGTTACTGATAGAAAGTAATTTATTCCGGGATCATTTGGCAAACAAAAATAAACGACCATTTATTCGAAATAAATGTCGAATTAATGAAATAATATAAAACAGTTAATCAGATTTTGATATGACAAATTCAACGGAATTTTGTTTCGACGAGCAGAGTTAAAAGTCTCAAGTAATCCTACTTGACAAGGGTTGCGTTTGAAAAAATGACAGAATGAGTGGACAACTTTTATAACGATCGTTGCGAAAAAAAGGACACACATTTTTGAGTGCCTTGGCGGAGAAAATCATTACAGCAGAGAATGATAAAGACGCAAAATGACAACGCTCCCTTTAATCCTCTTAGTTTGTGAGAGCGATAGCATGTGTGTATTTGCGAAAAGCGTCTGTAAAATTGGCCGATTGTGCGCGTCCTGTTCGGGCATTGATATCACTCGGGTCGAGCCTGGTGCTACAGCCTTGACTACGACAACGCACTTTGCCGCTGCTAATGGACGGACATTTTAATCCCAACGACTTCATTCATTTGCATAATATAGCGGCAAAGAAAAATTGTTGTACAGCTTTTATAATCGCATTTTAATGTTTTGCGATTGTTGCTTGCGTGCAAAATCAACCGTAATTTAACGTCAAGCTAAAAATCTCAAATCCAAATAAGCATCATTTTTGCAAAAACAACTTATGAATATTTTTGTATTCATTCAAAATGTTATTTTTAATACCTATTCTATATTTTTTTGTTTATTTATTAATGATTGTATCAACAACATTTCAATCAAAGGAAACGTTGACATTAATTTTTTACTCATAAAATGTACATTTTTTGCAATTGTTCATTGAAAAGTATTTATTGATAGATGATGAAATGATTATGTTCAGTTTTATGGCTTACCACATGTTATGATAGGATAATTTTCTCATTTTCGTTAGCATAATGGACACTCACCTGTAACAAACAAAAAAAAGCCACAGTTTTTAGTTAGCAAGTATGATAATTTGTGAGTTAGACAAAAAAATGTAAAAACTTGACGTGTTATTTTGCATGTCTAGGACGGTTACGTGTTAATATTCATTACGAGTCCTTGATAACGTTCGCATTTGCTCAATTATACACAATAAATCATGCAGAATTTTCTCGTTAAGGATTTTCAACTGCCGCCGTAAAATTTAAATGGTCTGTCGGATAAATTTGATAAATGGAAAAAAGTAGGTCTTACACTGCAATAACTAGTATCTTCATTTAAGATGTTAAGATGTTTTTAGAAATGTTTTTTTAAAAAACGCATTTTGTATCTTTGATATTTAAAGATACTTTCTCTGTCTTACTTTCCAAAAAATGCTTTTAAATATGTAAAATGTATCTTCAAAAAAGATACTTTTGCTCAGAAAGATGTTTTGAATAAAAGATATGCAAAAACGTTTTACTTTTGAAGACACTAAAACATCTTGAAATTAGCTCACGGTTGTTGGATGTGACTAAAGTTACCAGAAGCCTATCGGTAAAAAGCGGGATTTTGTACTTGATAGTTGAATAACGTTTCTTTGATTTAGCGAATTAAAAGATCAGAATTACACTGTTAAAAATATCCACATTTTTACTACATTTTTACTGCATGGCCATGCAAGATTCTTGTATTATTTTTCGTATTATATTCCGCATTTTTATAGCAAGTTTGGTAAATTTATGGTACCGATGCAGTAATTTTGACTTTCGGCAAGAAGAAAGGGAAACCAAACTCATCTTCAGCGTCCTCCAAAAGAAGACTTTTACAGCTGTGTTTGTTGGACCATGTTTCAGAGATGAATAATTTTAACCTATGTGTTAAAACTAACAAAACTTATTCTTTGTGAATAAAAATTGTTCATGCGGTTATGGTAAGTCAATAATATTACTAACATTTGCATATCATATTTATATCACATTAATGTAATTATTTTGTAGAATACAAGCAAGCTGTCGTGTAAATTTTGTCCCGACGGCCAAAACAATGTTTTGTTTAAGAGGGTCATAGAATATATATTCCATCAGAAACGTCATTCAAGTTTAACAAATAATAAATTGTATTGTAGTTTATCTGATTGCTGAGAACATTTCAAAAATGAAAATCTGCTGCGTTTACACCTCATCTTAAATCATAAATTCAAATCGAGAGATCTTTTTATAAATGCACAGTCTTCAACAAATCGGTACGACAGTGCAGCCACGGTGAACGTGCTAATAGAGAAGAAAGTTATAATGTTTTACAAAAATGTTTTGGAGGGATTTTTGTTAGCCATATTAAGCTATTATGCTTATGGACTTTTATATCCAAAAGAATCCTCCAAAATTTTGGAAATTATTCAGAGGTAAGATATTTTTTGATATTAATAAATTTGCGCGATTTCACGTAAATGACAAAGGTCTCTTTCAAATAATATTAATATGTTGAAATGAATTAAATACGCGCCAAATTAAAGAAACGTGATTCATGCATATTAAATTGCCAATACGCTTGAATACGAGTTCAAATGCTGGATACCACATTAAGCTAATTTTTTTATGGTAATTTTATTCAAAATTATTATTTAAAATGCAAAACTATTAAAATGTTTTGATTTTTTAATGCAAATGATTCAATTGTTCGTATATTATATTTTTAATGGCATTTTATAATTTCTATGTTCGTATTATTTTATTATCGTGATCTAATATATACTACAGCATTTAAGGACTGAAACAAGCAAAATAAGTGAAAAATGTAGACAAAAGTTGGCAAATTGTGGTTAAAATAAAGTAATAAAACAAACATTGTTTCATAAACTGTTTATACAGAAATAATTTTAATAATAACAAATTATATAATGCATGAATCGATCCCAAAAGTACTTGTGCATTACATTTTATTATTTTTTAGTGTTCAGAGAAGTCACTAAAATGTAATAATACTAATTACGTAATCATGTAATTGTAAAAAATTAAGATTGTATACTATTTATATCATAATAAAAATGGTAGTCTAAAAATTATGTTCGAATTTATAGCTCATCATTCAGCATCTGTTTCAAGGAAATATTTCCTATGTTTATTTATGATAAAAAATATAAAATGTAAAACGTGATAATTCTTCAATTGTAATTGTTAAGTTTTAATTAAATCAGGCAATTATTGAAACTAACTTATTAAATTAATTAGGAAATAATTTTGCCACAAATTATTGCTCACATAACCTCATAATTTGAAAGACTACTATGGCGCATGAGCAGAAAAATACGTTTACTTTGTTTTTGAATAAACTGCTAAAAACATCTTCAAAAAGATACCATTATTTGCAGTGTTGCAATGTGCACTTTATTTATGCGAATTTTTCGACTGAGATAATCAGAAGGATCCGCGTCCATTACGCATTTTTACTCCCCTAACACCAATGTTTTTCAGTGCAACATACTGATTCTACCAGTGTAAAATAACAAGGGTCGAAAATTGCGCCTCAAATTCTTCGGCTTCTTTAATGACCTTGTCCGCAGCGCTAATTAAGTGTAAGCACCTTCTTTTTCAACCTGATTCTAATCATTTCTCCTTCTCCGTCCTACTCTGTTATATGTAATACTTTTTATTAAACTTAAAATGTATGCTCATATTTTTGCTCCAAAAATATATCACCTGCAGAGTATGTAACTTTTACGTATAATGTTAATAATTATTCCCACAGTTTTCCTCAATAATACAAGAATAATAAAAGTTGTTATTAATAATCATCCGAGGTTAAGAATCAAATTGGAGTATAAAGTCCGAGGAATTTCACCTCCTCTGAGAATAGTGCTCGGAAGATTGGAGTTTTCTCTGTCTCTAGAGTTACACGCTGTTGCCGATAAATTGAACAACAATCACGTATGGAATGCCACCTCCCTCGCTTCATACGCATCTGAGCGTGTGTTATTGCGGCGGCTTTTCCCACCGGGTCTTTTCGGTCTTTGCCGCGCGTGCATGCACGTTTGTGATTTCAAACATTTATGCGTTTACACACTCACACACACACGCACACACACTCATAGGCGACGTTTGTGCAGCAAGATGTCGTTGATATATATTAGCGTAATTCCGAGATAATGGGGTAATTGCCCCGCGAATCTCGACGCGACCGTCTTGGTCGTCGTCTCACGACTTTTTACGGCTTTTGCCTTTTATGGATCGCGAATTCAGAAACGCTGCCGCTATTGTGGCTCGCCGCTTTCTCGCAAACTGCATAAGTGAAATCGATCAGACTTTGTGAGCCATAAAAATCAGGAAAAAAAACAGAATACCGGTATCGTTTCAGTTTCTACATTTATCTAATCCTTACATTAATTTATGTGCGTTTTGCATTTACGAGGATTACGTAAAAATGCGACAAAAAGATGGAGTTTGTAATTTAGTTGCTGCAGAGAAAAATTGAATGTTTTGTTTGGAGACGCGAAGGACACTTGAGTTATATGTACGTTGCTTTAAATCGTGACTTATCGATAAAGTCTCGGGCCGGCATCGTTGAGAAGGCGCGGTCGTGTTTTATCGCGAACATACACCCATTTTGAATATTGCTGGCACAGCTTGGCTACAACAATGACCAGCCGATAACCGGAAAACGCCGTGCAACAATCGCTCTCAATGCTACAATCATTTACATAAGAACCAAACTCGCCTCGCCACGTTTGTTTGTGCCATTCAAAATTTCTGATAAATTTCCGCAGCCAAGAAAGATAAACTGGTTTTTAAACAAAATTAAACTTCGACGAAGGTGTTAATTCAACAACAAGTCTTTTCATAATAGTTACGATGCTGAGAACAAATACAAGTTTTTCAGTTGGAGAATTATGTAAATACCTTTTACCAAATGTCGTTTGCTTAATTTATATATCAACTTGCGTTGAGAAAGAGAAACGAATAATATGTCAAGAAAAGAAAAAAAAGTTGGCTTTTTTTTTCTTCTAATTACAGAATGTTCGTTTCAGTTCTACACAATCTAATCCAACTATCCCGAGATACATATCAATTTCACAAATTTACATGTGTATCGTATACTTTTACAATTTTTCGCATTCGAAATCTGGCGAGTTGCAACAGAAAATATACAATTTCATGTACAAAATACGATTCGAGGATATCACCGCAAAAGTCTCGTTAATTTCGTGAAAGTAAATTATGCACACAATTTGAGCACACAAAATGGTCATCGGGAAAATTTGTTCCATATCAAGCACGCAATATATTCTCTTTTTTTCTCATCACTTTCTTTTCGTTTTTTGAAAGCAACTTCTTTTGCCATGACATCAAAAACGTTACAAATAAAAAAAGAAAAATAAAAAAACAAAGTTATGACTTGCTTATCTCTCTAAATGTATATGTTCTATGTCGGCAAACAATAAAGTTAAGTCAACAGAGTAATGAAGAAAACTTGTTTTGAAAAGAACGTGCTCTCATTTAAGGACATCTAATATAGGTATGATCATACAGGGAAAAACTGGATCGACTTTGCGGAGGTACGATGAGTGGAAATCCTAGCGGTCGTTCGCAATTCTTATACTGGAATGTAGATCGGTTAACCCGTGGCGTTGTTCAGCATTAATAAACACATAAGCTGCATCTCGCAGGATGTCATTTTCTTTGCTCGCGGAAGACGTTACGCGAAAGTTGCTTCTGGACAAGAGTTTCAAGAATTACGCATGCATAACTGCTGTTCTATTTTCTATGGAATGCTAATAACTCTTAACGGAACCTGCTATCAAATTTGAATGCGATACATCATATTGAATTTCCGATCTAATTTCAGACTGTTATTTGTTTGTAAACAACGATTTGTTAACTGCCAGCAAAATTTTGTATCTTAACATAAAACTGCAGATTGATTTTATATCTTTATGTAAACTTTTTTTTTAAATTATGCTTTTTAAATAAGATGTGCAATTCATCAAAAGTTTCATGTTGATTGTTTCCTGAAGAAGAGATTTTTTCCATAACATTTTTTTCCATGATAAACTGGGATCATCCATAAAATACGTTCGCTAAATTGGCTAAAATTTTGAACCCTCCCCCCCTCGTCACGTTTATTTTGCCTCTTTTACACAGTAAAAGCATGCTTTGT
>JABFPM010000034.1:32663-50018 GCA_022817325.1 Idris sp. 1 HC-2018
CCCCCCCCCCCCCCTGAATGTGAACGTATTTTATGGATGATCTCTGTATAGATTTATTTATGAGTATACAATATATGACATTTCTTTGTTAATGACGAGAATAATTAAAGTTCTTATTATATCTCAAACATTGTATAATCTTATAAGTTAGCTTGGAAAAAGACATTTATTAAGTCATAAAAGAGAATGACACTTAATTTGACACCATGGGTATAATTTAAATGTGGCGAAGATGATTTCAAATTTTATCTCGCTATATTCTAGTTCTGATAGTTGTTACACATTTTTTGTATTAATTCTCAAAAATAATTTTACGTGTAGGAGGTTATGATTAATTTCTATTAATCAAACATTGAATAACCTGTATGGAAATGATTTGAGAAATAAGTAAATTTATATTAAAAATGAGAATTAATTTGAAATTTAAATGAATACAAAATATTATCAATATAGCTTATCGAAAAAGATAAATATATTGAATGTATATATCCGAATTTTGTATTAAAAAAAGTAATTAACATTTTTCTTGCTAATTATATAAGTCGATTTCTGATTACTTCCATGAAGAAATCTGTTTGAATGCATTTCCGTTTTTGTTTTAATTAGAAAATTACATTATCTTAAGGCATCTTGAACATGGGAATAACATTTTTTGTTTTTTTGTTTTGTATATAAATGTACAGTATTGTATTATATTTTGTTGTTGATATATATATATATAGTTCTACCACACTTTGTCGTTATTAAATATAAAAACTTTGTAAACAAAATTTGCTTACTTTGCACGATTAAATATAATAATTTATCAACATTTTGTGAAACATTTATCTGAATAATGCAATGTTATCAAACTTTCTACACAGATCGATCAAGAGCCGAATGGTTATGGACGAAGCACTTTTACATCAAAATGTATTCATTCGTTGTGGAATCATTTAAGAGATGCCGTTAGTGTGACGCTAAGAACACCCAGAAGTGAAAACGAAGAGAAAGAAAGAATATTACGTTCGTTACGTGAACAACGGAAATGCAACAACTAACAGGCTGCAGGACCACCCTGTATGAAATGACAGTATTCAAGGACAACGTTTAAGTAAAGTGTGCTATTTTACAGATGCTTCAACGTAAGCAATTATCCCGCAAAGCTATTTCAATTTCCGAATAGAAACGCTTCCAGGGAATATTAAACATCAAATGAAGAAACGTCGACTTGTCTGAAATCGTGACATTTGCGTTCAATTATGTCAATTTATTAAGCTAGTTTCTCCACTTAAATGTGCATTAATATTGATCAAATATAGTAGAAATCTATTTACAATTAAAGGTTAAAGTACCGATTCAAACAATTCTGGCTTAAATTGATTATAAATGATTGCTGTCCCGGTATTATTGAATATATATGTATAGGTATAGGCGCTTTAATGGATTCACTTTGATTTCGAAAGATTACAAAACAATTTTCCAAACGCCCAAACTGGTAAAAGGATATGTAGCACTAACACGTTGGCGATTTGGGATTGATACCACTCCTTGGGATCAATCACACCACAGTATATCACGAGGACGTTCTCCGATCGAGAAACTTTTATCGGCTCTTTCGCTCCATCTAAGTCGTGTTGATGTCACTGCTTGACAACACCCACGTTCCACAAAAAGTATTGCAAATGCATTAAAACATGGCTCTTTCTCTCTCCGGTATCTTTCGTTATTCAAGAAAATTGAAACTTGAACCGAATCATCGATTTTTGAACTTTCTACTCGCAGCTTCCTCTCTGAGCAAGGAAGAAAACGCAAATCAGAAATGAGATGCTCAGCTTGTCAGTCTCACCTACACACGCAACACGCAAAGTTATTAGAATCGGCAGCACATGCGATTTCGCGCCCACGACTAAAAATGCCACGTAAGGCAAATTGTTGTTGGTGTTTTACAATAATTAACGATGCCCGCGTGACACAGGCTTCCTTTGTCTCGAACGCCCATTTTGCGAGAAGTTTTGCGGCCATAATTAGCCAGCGGAGAGAGATTAACGATGATTTGCAATTTTACGTGGTCGTACGCCACAAAAAAATGGCCAATTACGCATACGAATATTCGAGGCAGGGACTCCTCGTTCCAACACCTTGGACACATGTCCCGCTTAAATGCAACATCGCTCGTCAATTAGACAAGTTCAACTGAATGAAAAACTTGATCAGTCCAATACTGCCAAGTGCGTCAAAGAGAGTTGTTTTGCTGATTCGCCGGAATTGCATTAACATGCTACTTTGAACAAGCAAAATCTCAACATTCTTTCGTCAAAGTTGGCGTCTAATCGGGTTAATTGAGTGGGTTAACCATATCCCAATGAGGCGTCTTGATCAATAACTTCAAGTGCTACACAAAAAATTGTCTTATTTTGCTCAAAACTTAATTTACTTCTTCAGCAGTCTCATTTTGCATTCCCTTTTTTGCTTCGTGATTGCGCGCACTTATTTTTTGCAGCTTGAATGAAAGAGAAAAGACTGACATGTTTCTTTTTGTCAACTATTTTTTGTTTAATTGTACACATTTCTCGGCTGCATTCATGGCGATTGTACCAGTGATCACATCGATCATACTAAGGTGAAACCAAGATACAATAATAACTAATAATAGTTAATAATGGTTAAAAAATCACATTTTGTAATTACTAGCAAAAATGATAGCAAAAATAATTGAAGACTGGTTGGGATTGATTGGTTGCATCTTCAGTTGAGATCTGCTGAGGGCAGGAGTTGTTGGCGCACGAGCAACCTTTTTTCTGACTTTTCTTTTTTATTTGCAATTTTATCGTTTCTGCGAGAGGCCCCAGCCACACACAGCAAATATCAAACTAGAAGCGAAGTGGCGATCGGCTCATAATTACGGCCATTATCTGTCGGCTCTTTGATTGTCAAGAATTGTGGCTGCCGTTTGTATGTGTCTACTTGATTCTTACGCAAATTTGATCGTGTGTTGACAATGATTAACCGAAAACAAGTAAATCTGTTTCAATCATTAGTGAAAGTGCTTGTTTTGAAAAGAACAACAACAATTGATTAACAATTAGATAAACAATAGGTATTCAATGGCGGAGACCAAAAAAGATAGGTGAAGACAAGACGTAGTGCTGCTTTGCCGACAATATTACCCGTGCTGTTAAAATTACTTTTTTAATTAAACTTTGAATAAGCCTGAATCGTGAATATTCAGTATTGCTAAACTAAACCACAAACTCGGTAATAGTATGTGCAGAGTTAACTTCGCTCGATCTGGCTATACATATGGCTGTTATACCGGTCCAACATTCAGGCATCATTGACTCTGAGAGTCCTTGACGCCCACCCTGGAGAGTTGCAATATTATATATACAGGGTTCCACTTTGACACGAATGTCTGCGCAGATATTAATCGTGAAAGCAGATTGCAAAGAACCACATTTTACATTTAGCTTTCCAAAAATTAACTTTTTTAATTTCAACAATGAAAAAAAAACCGATCATCAGTTATTTTAATTTTTAATTTTTAATATTTAACATGTATAGATATTTCAAACCAATAGCTTCTATTTGTTCAAGCAAATCAAAAGATGGCCTAAAGTATGGAGTAGCAAGTTGAGTAACTCGAAAATTGGAATTTGTGTTATCAATAATTATGATGGTGTTGGAAATAATGTTTTAGTGCTTTGCCGCTTTTATGAGCTGGCTGTTTTGGATCGATCAGCATTTATTTTCACGGTAAATCGTAGCTTATTCTCCGTTGGTATGACTTTGCGAATAATCGCATCCGGGTTTGCCGAGTGCGCTATACCGTGCACGGTACTTACACAAGTGCATAGTTATCGGCACATAACTCGTGGGCTAAATTCTAGCATCGCGAAGGCCTCGTAATCTTTAGCCCTTAAGGTCAGCATACGCTCGACCGTGGGCTCTCTGCAGATACCGGCCAAGATAGTGACCCTGCTTGAGAACTTTGCTTAAATATTCTCCGCCGTTCTTGTGAATAATATTTACATGCTTTTCAACGATGCGAAATCGCATCTCAACTGCCAAAGTCTACTGCAAAATTATAAACTAACAATTACTCCAGTATTACATGTGCAAAATATGCATTTTATTTTTATAAAGTTTTTTTTTGCGGTTTCTAATGAATTTAAATCAACTGTAAATATTAAACATTTAGTTCTTTATTATACCATTTCCTGTAATCGTTATAATTCTTTTTTTCAAATCATGCAAAAAATGCCATTTTTTGTCGGCACAGTTTATGATGAGCTAGATTTAGAAACTGGTGATGATGGTGACTGAAAAAGATGAATTTCCTCTAATCTTGTTTCAACGAATATTGTTATTATGACTTGACAAGGATATGACTTTCAAGTGCTCACTCGTACTGCAGCGAAAGTACAAAACGTTGTTAAATCTTTCTTTTACCACTGGCCAAACATTCTTTGACACTCGTTACATTTGCTTTAGCCATTATCAATTAACAAATCAAGATTAACTCGTTTCGATAAGTTATCAAGCTTGTGTGTACTAGATGAACTGCTAATAAACGTGAAACGGTCAATAGACCGAATGTTCGCGTGTAAATTACACGACGTTCAAGATATCAGAATCTGGGAGAAGTACGGGTTGTATAGCAAGAATTACTAACAGTCAATGATAAAAACAGCGCGCATGGCGCCTACGAGTAAGATTAAAGTCGTCGAAATACGCATCACCGATTGTGAGTTCTGCGCGACGAGACATCTTTACCTGGCACCGTCGTGCCTCTAATCAGCAATCCGTTCTCAATTATAAAAACAAACATCGACTTGATCAAAGCAAGCAGAATTTTGTCTGCTTTTTAGAAAAACATTTTTGCAAACACTACATGAATTTTGTAAAAATTTATCCACTACTTGAGAAGTCACTGTTGATTTTGCGATCAAGTATTTGTTCTACATTAATACCGATGCATGTATGTAATAAGTTTGCGGGATTCTTCGAAACTAACTTAACCTCATTTCTGGTGATGACGTCAAGTCACCTTTCTCTCGGCAACAGATTTTAATACCTACTATATAGTAGTATGTATACGTATGTACTATATAGTTATATATCTACTACAAACAACCTTCGACTATCGGCTATTTCCAGTAAACAAATTGATGTACCAATTGAGAAAAATCTGTCAAGAATTTCTAAACATTCTATTCAGTTGTTTTCAAAAAAGAAAAAATCAGTACAATTTAGTTTTTTCATTAGCAACAAAAATATTGAAGAGTGCATTTACATTGAAAGTAATTTAAAATTTGTTAGTTATATATCATTATCATTTTTATTGAAAATCGCAAAGCTATCCCGGTTTCTAAACTTTTCTTTCTCATAGTTACAATAAAACAAAAGAAATGTTTCCCAACCGCTGTGACACTAATCAATAGGATTCTTCAAATGTAATTATTATTTTGATTACTGCAATTAAAGTTGTTCTTGATTTCTGTTATTATTGTAATTGAAAGGGGAAACTTTTGTTTCGATTGTGTCGGAACTGTTAATTAATCCGAATCGTGCGATACAAGACACTTTGTAAGTTTCGATTCCCTTTTTTTTTGTTGATTCGTGTTTTGAAGGTCGAGCAATTTGAATTGGCAAATATTTTTGTAGCTTGTAAGAAGAGCAGGTGGGTCAAATGAATTTAAGGCAGACGTCAATAGCCTCTAAGCCAGAGACCCTTGAGAGTTCTTTTATTGAGCCGATGTTGAATTTATATTTTCAAGTTGGGACTAATCGTTCGACTGAGCAAGGCCGTCTAGGGATGTCTACAACCATATTCGATGACCTACGTGAATTGGCTCGTGTATTCTGGTTACCAGCACAAGACACGTGCTACATACGACAGTGTAATATGTAATCGTAGTTTATATAATTTCTTTTATTTTTTGCCAACTCAAACGTCATTAGTCGATAAACATATTGAACACAACACTTGGTTCTTTTCGATGAATTAACTTTGTAGTATCGTCCAAATATGTTTATACTCATTTAACTTTTCAATCGAAAAAATGTTCATATGAAGTTTGACTTGATAGATTGGACAGCATCACATTGCTACAAAAAAAGACTCTGCTAAAACTGCAAAGTTGCCAGAGCAAAAGTAGTAAGAAGTAAAATGTAGCTATTTTGACTGAATTAATAAATTCAATTTCAAATGTTGCTGTTCTTTTCTCTCAGTGTAATTTTAATCATCAAGTACGTATAATTAGATTTTTGAGAAGTGATAATTAAGTTTGAAAAAATTGACAGACTTGTGAAAAAAGAAGCGAATTAAATACATTATAGGATAGCATAAAATATATGTCAATAGTGTATTACAAGGTAAAAGAAAGTTTGTAAAATGTCATTATGCATTTGCATATTCACCCTTAGTGCATAGTTATTTATAATAGCACAGGTATAAACGCCCGGAGCCACCGTTCATTACTCGACGACACGTGCCTAAGAGAAATAAATTGCAATCTGTAAACTAGTTTGCTTTTATATATACAGCTGGACGAATATCAAAATTGCTTTCTTACAGATTAAAAATTCGTTCCACATTTGACATTTTCAATGCACGCCAAAGCAAGTACTAAACTCGCTGTTAAGTTGCGCAAATATTGTCGGATAAATTCGTGCACTCTCTGTGTATGTTTGTGTCTCACAAAACAATCTCTTTACATTCAATTAATGTCGTATGATTCCTGTTTCTGTGTTCAAACAGCCGATACAGTATTGAATAATTGTTCTATTAATATGTATCGGCTTTTTAACACCACACGACAACAGGGTAGGTGTTATATAATGACAGGAAATAACAAATTTAGCATTTTAAGACTCGATCAACTCAAGTATGCTATTGTATAATTTTAATTGCATAAGATAATACATTTTCTATAGTAGAATTATATTAACATAATATTATTGTTCATTGACTTTATTCAATAAAATAAACATGACAAATATTTGTACTACCAATATTATTTTTGGATAAAGTTTATTTAAGCGGGTGAACAAATTTATAATCCGTAAGTTAATTTGAAACAAATAGTATTACTGTTTTGTAATCCATAAAATACTTTTAACCCATTAAGATACTTTTAAATTTAGAAAACAAATATGATTTATGTTTTAAGGAGTGATAGGATTTTTGTCCTTTGCAAGACAATATTCAGAGCAAGAAAATTGCAATTCATATCCCTGTCAGACTAGTTTTAATGACATTATAATTAATGTCACAGTATATTGAGAAAATGATGTATTCGTTAAAGGTTTCGTTCCAACTGTCAACGATAAATGTCTTTTAACTATTTTTTTATACCGAAAGAAAACGTTAAATAAATTTTTACAAGTTACATAGAATATACATTACTAAAACAAAAAAAAAAAACAAAAAAAAAATATTTGTATTCAATAAAAAATGTTTGCAACAGTTTTAAATTGTGCAACGATTTTGTATATATTAAGAAGAAGAAAAAAAAGATAAGATTGTAAATTGCAACAGTTCTGTTAATAAATGCTTCTTAGTTTTAAAGATATTTCAAAGTATAAATATGTCAATACGTGCGAGTACAATTACAATCTGCTAGGTAAACAGCTTATTTAAAATACTGGACATTCTTGGTTTCTTATTTAACGACTTCAGTTATTCGTAATTCAAGTTACATTATAATAAAAAAAGCTTATCTCTAAGTTTTTTGTTTCAGTTATTTATCAATAATAATTTATTGAACATTATATAGTTATAAGTATTATAGTTGACATGTCATTTAAAGTTTGACTTTTCAATACTTTTCTGCAACATTTTTATTATTTTAGTTATACTTATTTATTACAATAAAATGATTTAAATTTAAGAGCATAAAAATGTAAATTAAAATCATCAAAGTAATTGTAAACAATGTCTACAAATTATGTTACAAAAAGCTAAAAGATTTAATTTATTTCATTTGTTGTTTCATTTTTAATTTTTGTTTACAAACCTAGAAGGCTGGAGTTAAATTCTTAGTATTGAAAGCGATAATAATTGTTAAGTTTACAAAAGTTGTCATTTGTAATAAACAATGTGTATATAAATATATGATTATAATAAAAATATAAGTCAAAATGTTGAAAAAGAGCGCGTAGAAATGTGACATTCTATTGAAACGACGTTTCTCGAACGGACAATAACATTAAATCGGCGGTTTCTTGCTCAGGCGTTCAAGTCTCCGCGTCTACTAGCCATTCGAATAACATAGGTCGGCGACCGGTCCTGTCCCTCGTAAAATTCCAGACTTGCGTAATTCCTAAGCAAAGTATTCGGTTCTCTCACCTGGCTGCTGATAATTCGATTGTACAGATAATAGTGTCAAAGACTACACGTACCAAAACACTTTATACATTTGTATAAACTGAATGCAACAACGTTCATCTCTGAGCATGAATGTCTGTCTTTTCGAGAAATCAAAGGAATTCCAATCTCTTGATGTGGCGGTAATAAATACACGCAACTCGCACTCCTCGACTCATCGTCAATAATAACAAAGACTAATAAGTATGTAGAAGTTGATTGAAAGAAAATAAACCTGCACCATCGATTCGAGATGATAATTGCAATTATGGTGTGTTTAGAATTGGATAGAATCAGTTGGATTGTTTATCTTGGCTGATGAAAATCAGCAATAACCGATGCATTATTATGAGACAAAAAAGGCCGCGCAATTTGAAGCACGTCCTCGGAACTGACAGTTTGCAGATGAGCTGTTTGATTTTTTGTTGGAATCAGGCGGGAGATGATGTGGGAGTGCTTAACTGCTCACAAGTCTCACAACTCACAACCAGGAATGTTGCCGCGAGAAAGGCTGCGAGGTGTGTTTAGTTGGCTGTCATAGACAAAAGCCGTCGACCTACTTGTTGTTCGTCAACATTAACATCAACAGCAACAACCAATTTCAATTGTCTGTCATTAGGTGTTATTTGGCAGAAAGAAGACCAACTCACCGGTGCAATAATAATAATCGTTATCCTGAGGTCTGGATTATCCATGCACTCAAAACAAAAACACTTTGTACGTCTCACTGTGTTAACATGTCGGACTTAGATATGTACAAGATCCAAAATGACAAAGCACGTGACGGCCACTGCGGAAACACTTTGATTTCACTAGCAACAGAGGTTCGCTTTGCTTTCTCTGGATCCGGGGGCCGAAAGCAAAAAAGGCCGCTCGTCCGCGCGTCTCACCTTGTGAAACAAGTCTCCAACTCTCCACGCTGGCTACGGTGTCCCGGGTCCCGCAACACCGACAACACCGTACGCTTCTGCCCCTCCATCGGCTGCCCCTCTCCTTGCCATCTTGCGTTGCCGATCTTGCAGCCACTTGAGACGAACCAGAAGACAGCCTTTACTTCCCCGCTCGTCCAACTTCTGGGTCCACAAGCCCCTACTTTTCTCTCTTCTAGTCAGGTATACCAGACACACCAATGCCCGTTCTTTTTTTCTCTCTTACATGTGTGAGCCATCAGCCTGTACATACACGTATTCGTGCCATCGTGCCAGAGAGCGGCTCTCAAAATCTCCATTTGTCCACAATCGTGTTTTCAATAATGTTTGGCAATCGTCGCTGCTGCATCTGGACCAACGATGACAAAAAAAAACAACATCACAATATACTACTAAAATTTGGCATCATTGATTTTGAATATTTTGCAGTTGCTAACTGCTAAGGATCATCTTTCCTAAATTCACGTCAGTGATAGTCTTCTTTGTTTGGTTTGCTAAAAATCCAACGATTGAAACGAGGACAGCAAAAAGAAAATGAGAGAGAGAGAGAGAGAGAGAGAGAAAAAGAAAAGATTCATCTGCTTTTAGTAGACAATTAGCGATGGAGTAGGGTGTAACAACGAAATTTGAATACACGCATTCACTAAAGTCCATGAAATGCAAAGAAATTTGCTGCATAAGTTAACACCTGTAGCTGTTCGTATGCTTGGCGCTTTACCGCCGTGAAAATATGCCATACATGTACGATTCTACGAAATAATTATTTGTATGGTGTTACAAGAATACGCGAGAGAATTTCGTAAAACAAAAAGTATGCATGTAAACCATTGGTACAGTTGAGCTGCGCAAGCTCTTAAAATGTTGTATTATAACAAGTTGTCTAAATATCAAGAAAAAAAATGGTATTTTCTACGTAAGAGTATTATCCTAATCCTTAATCTTAGCTCTCAAAGAAAAGTAAAGTAAACAGTGGATAATGCAGTCCATTATGGGCTCATTTTTATTTATTCTGCATTGAATTCTCTGGTTTCGTTAAGGCATGTTTTAGCATGGTGTTTATTTCCTTTTTTTTTACTTTTTTATTTTCTTTATTTTGAAAGCAAAAATTCCGACTGCCCATTTAGCGTTTCATTTCACCTTATCATGTTTTTCTATTCGTAAATTTGTTTTACATTATGTTGGGATGCACCTCGTAAATTTCAACAAGGCACTCTGGTCTCTGCTGACAATTGCTCTAAATATTGTCTAAAAGTGACCACTCTCCGCCTTATCCAGGTAATCTTGTTTGAATGTGGTTTTCGAGTGAGTGTATTTCTCATCTCTTCTTTTTTTTCTTCTGCCGATCCATTCTTGCTCTTCTTTCTTGCGTGTGAAATTGGCTCGAGTCGAGAACTTGGATTCTTGTCGCGGTTGTCCATCTTTCCAAAGACCACTGGAGGGGTAGCTTTTAGCAGGTGCTTTGAGTTTGCTTTTCAAATAGTTTTGTAACGTACTCTGATTCTCTTTCCTTTCTCTGGATGAGCATTATCATCGGCTCCCTTTTATTGTTCAACTGAAGTGGTTTAGCTATTGCAAAGTTATTATATATTATAGGTATACTTTACCAGGTAGATGTGTTAAAATATACGCAGAACAATCTGAATCTTATAAGGTTCAGCTTGTCTGTCGACGAAGGCTTCAAGTAATTTCATTGTTTTCGTCAAAAGATTTTGATTTTTTAAATTATCCCACATGTTATATATAGGCATGTACGATTAATTTCTTCAATACTTTAACTAGTTATTGTATGAATTAACTAGTTAGTGTATACATTAACAAACGTATTTTAGTTAAATTGTATTTAGTTAAACTGGTTAAAGTATATCATTTAACATTTTTTAAACGTTAGTTATCATTTTCATGCACAGATTTTGCTTTCAATAATCATTTTATTAACTTCACTATAAATTCATCTTTTAAAGTTAATGATGTTACGTTTTTTCGATTTCCTTACAAAAGCATCAACCCGGAAGCAGATCTAAATGTAATTATAAAGTTACTCATTAAACATTGAAATAATCTTTAAATCAATAATATAAGACATCTGGTTAAAGATCTGTAACGGGAAATATTAATTTGTTTTCTTCTTCCATTTAGCTAATACATCGATTGGCTTTTTAACCCGTAATTTATTACGGGTATTTATTTGTGTTTTTGCAAAGTCATTTTTTATGATAGTTACCTTTTTAATTAATTTTATTGCTTCTTTCGGATATCAAAGCACAATTTGTTTTTCCTTATTATTCTTCTAATTTTTCTTCAAACTTTAACTTCATAATTCTAACTTTTGGATCTGCTTTCATGTTAATGCCTTTGTTAAGAGTTCTAAAATACTTAATACCATGATTGTTGAAAGCACAGTCTATTAGTGAAAATGATAATTAACATGTTAAAAACGTTAAATAATATTTTAACTAGTTGAATAATACACTTTAACTAGAACACGTTAGTAATGTATACAGCAGCTAGTTAATTCATACATTAACTAGTTAAAGTATTAAATATATAAACACATTACAACCGCCTTCGGATAGCATCCATGCGGAGGGACAAACACAACATTAGCAACATAAACAAATTGATAAGAAAATACTGAAGAAAATATTGCGATTGTCAAGGAAAGAAGGAAAGGGGGGATGGGCAGGAAGGGAATACAGATCGTGGTCTGATTTTTAAAATGGAACTACTCCCGCATTTGCGTTTCTTGCCAAGGAAACCACGAAAACCTTGACAAAGTAGCCGACAACGAGAATCGAACTCGCTACCTCCCAAATATGAGTCACTTTTCGCACTATATCATACTCGTTCGGTAATTGAAATATTAAATATATACAAATTCAATACTTTAACTGAAATCTTCGGTTAATATAAACAATGGCTGAGTTCAACAATTTAACGGTACACTGAAATCCCGTTCAGATAAATATAACCTAAATTCAGGTTATATTTACCGAAATAGGTTTTATAATATAATATATTAGGGTGTCGGCTATTGTTTGCATATTTTAGAAGCTAAAAAATCAGAAGATGTTCCACAGGTGTCTCTTCAGTCAGAATTTTTTTTATTTTGTATACGACTAAAAGAAAAAACTTAGAATAGCTCATATATATATATATATATATAAAATTTGTTTGTTTTATGTATCTATACAATTTTAAGTATTGTTAAAATGTTTATGATTTTCAATTTACTTTGCATAAAAGCAATACTAATAAAGAAAAATTTAAAAGTTAGAATCTAGTTATTAGAAATAAAATATTTCTCATCAGTATTATTCTTTTTTACTGACTATTATTGCCAGAGAGAAGAATATATTTCTATGATTATGAATTTCAGCTAATATACATAAAAATATCGGCAAAAATTGTAAAATATTTCTATTTTGTTTTTACAGTAAAACAATTTTGTCATAAAATTTACCGGTGTGAAAAGAACTTTTTTCATTGATAGGTCCTTTGAGCTGTGCGTAGAATGACTCTAAAATAACTATTTAAATGGAACACCTTTGCACATTATATTATTTGTATAGAGAGTTTCTCTTTTCATTTTTCGCTGGGTGTTCTATTGATGTCTGATTAACTGCAACTATTATCATTATTCATTATAATATAACATGATTTCTTATTATTACTTGAGAAATTTCGAGAACATTGTAATTTGCGTCGCAACAATCTCCAGTGCTCGTAATTCGTTACTCGTTAAGCTCGACAATAGTCAACAAATAATGGCACGTCTTGATACGTCTTGGCGCTGAACGGGATCAACAAGTGGTTGCACGTACAAGCAATGTATGCGCTTGCATTTTGTCCCTTTTGTTGTATTACAAATTGTTTTGATAAAAATTCCATCCAAAATAATGTTGCAATGTAGTTATTTTTTTAGATAATAATATTATTTTTATTTTTATGTTACATTTTATAACAAAGAAAAAGACTAAATAAATCAATAGTTTAGTCTTAACAAGAATATTGTTTTTTGTTTAAAAATAATTATTCAAGTAAAGTATACAAAAGTCGATAAAAGTAAAGATTTGAAAATTACGTTTAACTGAAATGTCGAAAAATGCGCATTTACGACTTATGTCTGTATAAATAAAATTCTCCGTAGCTCCAATTTTGCTAGATGAGAAGAAGAAATATGCACCGCGTATAATGTTATCGTTTAAAAAATATTATTACAATGATAAATGATTGCATGAGGTGTTATAAATGAGGCATAAAGTTTTTCCAACAAAATGCATAGTTGATTATGGTTTTAACTTTCTGATCGCTCTCTCGTGAGTAGTACTGTTTTCCATTGTTAAGCAGAAAAATGATAAAAAAAGAAGAAGAAGAAGCAGAATAAGCAAAGAACGTGGCACGAGAATATGAGAGTGGCAAAAGTACCCTCGAGGCAGTTCTCTGACTCTCACCAGTGGACTATAAGGTATCTTTTACCGTCAAATATAACGTGGCGTACACACCATCCTTGCACTATACATGAAATACTGTTCAAAAAAATATATCCGTTCAATATTTTAACCTGACCAATTTGCTCGTTAAAAAACCTCGTGATATTTTTCAACTTTTTAAAACTTCAGAACTATATATATTCATCTGAAACTATATGTACTCATTCTCTCTATATATTATAATGTCCGTTAAAATGTTTTTTTTTCCGGAACCAGACTGCTCTTTTAAGAAATAATGAAAAACTTCAGAAAAATACATCAACAAAATGTTTGTTTCGTAAAATATTGTTTCGCGACTATATTACTTTTTAAATAATAATATATGGGGAATATAGGGTTTAGTTAAAATAGTAACATTGTTACAGCACATAATTCTACAAGACACACTTTTTTGTGCGTTTGAGAGGTCAAAGAAGGTGTCCCATAAGTTCTAAAATTTTGTTTTTGTTTTTTCTATTAGAGTACTGTTACATTAAAATTGTATATAAAATTGCTTTTGGCAGCATAAAGGTGTCGCCCTTCAAAGTTCTAAGGGCATCACTATTTTTTGCGTATTTTAGAAGTCGAAAAACCAGAAAAAGATGGTTCCAAAGGTGTCTCTTCAGTCAGAATTTTTTCGATTTTATATACGACTGAAAGGAAAACATTTGTAGAATTGCTCATATATATTTAGCATAGTTGTATTTTCTATGTACGGAATAGAAAATTTGTGAAATTAAACAAAAATGTTGATAAATACGTTTTTTTTAAGTTGCTAATTTGTGCTCTTCTCTTCAGCTAATTTTGATGATACTGCACAAATAAACTCAAATTAGAGCACAACTCTCAGAGTATTCATGGTAGATGCTTCAGGGCTTTTTCGTTGAGGGTGGTCGTATTTTCATTGGACCATGCTATTTTGATGGGAATCCGCACTGAAGTATCTGCCATTCGAGCGTAAATATTATATAGCTATTTGTTATAAATTTTCATCCACGAAAGATTAAAACCGTATCAAAGATTTGCATCAGCTAGCCTTAGTGTTTTTTTTTGCAAATAAAATATAATACACATTGTTCATTGTTGATTAAATTAACTTAACACTTTAACGGTGCAAGCATCTACCTCTACTTTTGTCGGATAAAGAAAGCTGTAGAGGAAACAAAGTAAGCAAGGAGCTCACGCAGGACTGTACAAATCGCGGATACTTTGGGTTCCAAAAATTGCTACCTCAAAAAATTGTTACGGTAAATTATTTAAAGAATTTATTTCATCAAATGTATTAAAAACACTATCGAATAATATTTTATTATATAAACAAGTGTTATAACTTGATTAAACAAATTAATACTCGCTTTTTAAATATATAACCTGTAATGTTTTCATCGCCTGCTTTGTTTTGGTTTCGTTTTTGTTGTGCTGCTTTTGTGATTTTTGGAATGTCTGAGTCCAGTTTTTCATTTCCATCACTTTTATAATAATTTCATTTTCATTGCCACTCAAAACTAGGTTATATCTTCTTCACGACTTTGGCATGGCCGTTTGCTATTGCCAATTCTGTCTCTCAACTGTTTGTTATTGTATTCGGCCCTGCGCCGCAGCCACGTGATGAATAGACAAAGTTTTTATTTAATACTCATATTTTCGTCTATTTGTGTTCTAAAAATTGAAAAAAAAAAAAATTAATATTTGACAACGTTTCGGCGCATAATTGACAACTTTGTCAGATCTTCAAAAATATTTATTCAAATTTTACAACAGTATTTGAGCTTTTTATAAATATTTGTAAAACCTTAAGGCGGCGTCAGTTATGCTCCGAAACACTGTTAAGCTGTAACATCCTTGATAAAATAAATTAAATTTTACTGTTGAGAATTTTGTAAACTTTTATTTGTTCAAGTTCTCATTTGTTATTTTAAATAGACTCTTTAAATTGTTACATATTTAGCACTACTTGCATGAATGGTAAATATGAGTTTCTACAAATCAAGTTAACGTTATAACGTAGAGATGACTCAAGAGTTTTGTTTTATTACATTATTGTTGATAATAAAATGCAGCTATTCAACTTACATTCTGTTTACATTTAAAAATGAGCAATAATAACATATTATCTTTCAGTACGTGAAACGGCCTCAAACATATTCTCATAAAAATTTCTGAGAAATAATTATATTATTTGTTAAATAAAATAATATCTACATTTTGTGAGTAATATTTAGAAGAAGTAATTTTGAAAAAAGTTTGCTTTTTAGATTAAGCATCAAGGAACTGATAACAAAACATTAACAGAAATCCAGGATACAGAACCAATATGTCGCAGAGATAGCTGGAAATAATATCGGTTGGTACACGTGTCTTTGATGCCAGAAGAGCTGTCAAAGCCATGGGTACATCGTGCGTGATTACATCGAAATTCAAAATTCCAGATAAGGGCAATGATGTGCCGTCTCGAGCTGGGGAGTCACTCCAGATTTCCATTAGTGAAAAGACACTAAGCGCGGAGTCGAAAAGAAACAAAATAAAGTAAAATATATATATATAAACACTTGAGGAATCCGTGCCGTCGGTGAAACAAAGACAGACGCTGCAACAAGGGTACATCAAGTTGGTGTGTTTACCTCTTGGGCAACCGGTTTGCTTACGTCCTTGTTGTATTCGCAGGTTGTAGCAATCAGACCGTCTCAACCCTCTTTCCTTTCTCACTTTGCTTTTCCTTTTTTTTGCTTGCCCCTCCAGTGTTGTTTTGCCTCCTTGTCTGCTACGGGAACCTCTTGCTCGTTCACCCACGGTATTCAAATGACTTCGTATGATAGTCAACGTCTTCTCCTTCTCGCGCGTTACTTAACTCCAACTATTGCCATCTTCTGCTCCTCTTGACGGCCACTCGCAAGCGGTAATTGCCGCTATTTCTATATATTCTTACTTTTGCCTGAGGTCCTTATGCGAACGCACTTACGTATTTTTGTTATATTTGCTCGTACGTGCTGGTACGTACTAACCTCGTGTATAATCTATACGTACCTTGGCACGCAAGATGCTACACTTATTCTCTTGTGAATTATTGTAATGCAATAGGCGTTCGTTACCTTGTTCCAGTTTAAATTTTGATGATTCAAAAAATTAGATCATTTTCAATAAAAGACAAACGTATTTTTTCAAATAAACATCAGATGAAACATGATCAGATATACAAATACTTGCAAATTGATTCTTTGTAAAGTGAAGAAGAGATACAAAAAGTTTATATTTGTTTTAACTTTTTGTTTCAAGATTGTAATGCGATTTATTACATTGAAACACACAGTTGTGTAGTCGATTAAAAGTAAGAAAAATGCAACACTAAACAAAAATTCGCTTTACTTCTGAAATGGAAAAAAATAAATTTCTCAGTTTTTTAGAAGTTCTTGTCCATAATAATAATGGACAAATCGAAACTAATTGGTACCAGAAAAAAAAACTATACTCTGAAAGAGTTTTACACTTTTGTCAAACCATCCTATAACACAGAAAAAGCAATGATCTTTAACCCAATAGATAAAGCAATATTATTATCAGATAAGTCTTTTCAAAAAAAAAAAAAAAAAAAAAAAAAAAAACAAAAAAA
>JABFPM010000035.1:0-29575 GCA_022817325.1 Idris sp. 1 HC-2018
AAAAAAACAAAAAAAAACCTTTTTTCCGAGGAAGTCGGTTTTTTACGCACACAAGAAAATTCTCTTTGTGATTCATTGAATTTGGTGAGACTCAATTAAAATTCATTTGACTTTCAAAAAATTATTGAGATCATCATTTTTCTGTTCACTTTAGTAGAAAATTGATCTAATTTTGAATTTCTTTCAAATTTACATTTTATTTTTAATTTCAACTTGGATGTCAATCAATTTAATAAAAACAGCTTTTCATTCAAAATTAAACACAATTCTTAGGTTTTTTTATTGGTAGATAAATTTTAGCTTTTTTATTTTAACAAAAAATTTTCTTAGCAAATTCAATTAGTTTAGTTATTTATCAATAAAACGTGAATGAAAAACAGAATCTGTAAGAACACACTTGACACATCGTTATCGCGTGCGTATATTGCATAAGGGAACTTTGTAATATAGGTCTCAGCTCCGTGCCAGAAACCAAAATACTACGTGAAACGTTGTGTCCCAAAAATGTTGTCATGTCTGAATCAATACAAAGTTTAATTCAAGATTAAACAATTAAATTTGACAAAACAAAGTTTTAAATTTAATCATTTTCAAATTTTGTACATTAAAATTTAACTTATTATAAATTTTTACTGGTGTGATTTTTTTTGTTATAGTTAATTTTTTGCAGTTATTCAAGTAGGAACATTTATTTCCTTGTTGGTATTTTTATAATAATTATTCAACAACAATTTTATATTCCGTAGTAAATTTGCCTTTTATTAATTACAGCATTCCAAGCGCGAAACACATTATACGCGCTGCGTAAAACATTTTGCGTACTATTGTACATTGGAATATGAAATCTGCATTGAAATAAATGTAATAAATAAAACTCGCAGCATCGATCATTTGATTACTGTAAAAGCAGCAATTATGTTCTTGTAATTTGCTTCTTGCATACAGATCAATCAATTTTTTGAAATCATTGACGTCAATTAATTTCTTATATGTTAGTAACAGAAAACTTATAACTATAGTAAATCTGATAAAAATATTACATATCATTAGAATTGACATCAATGACTAATGCAGTGTACGAGATTACAAATTAATAGTGATAATGAATAACGCAAAACATATTTTACACCTAAACTTTGCATCGTAATTTTTGTTCAAAGAAAAGTTTCTTTTTTCATAAAAATAATAGATTATTTGTTTATGCAATTAATTACAGATAAAAAATATTCAAAAAAAAATTGAATAAAATGAAATTCATTAAGGATTTGAACTTGGTCCTTGAAAAATTGTCGAGAAACACTTCATCCCTGAGCTAATCTGTTAAAAAAAGTTTTATCCAATTATTTTATTAAAGAAATTTTTAATAGTAAAATTTTATTAGAATTTTTGTCAACAAATTGTTTTAGACAAATAATAAAAAAGTTTTACCAGAATATCTTGCAATGATACCGGCATCAGGGAACATGTGGACATAACGTCGGCAAGTATCCTCCAGGTCAAACACAATTACGGTCACTTTCAGGGTCACTTTTTCTCCGTGACCTCACAACCATTACCCCTCCCTCGTGGCAAAAAAACACACTGTAAACGAATTAGTTAGACATTTTTTGTTGAAAATACTATTTTCACAAGCTCTGAATTTTGTTTTGGTGCACATTTTACAACTTTTTTACATATAATTTTTAAGTGGCACATTGTATATTTTGCGGCTGTATGGAGTTTTGATTGGCGATGACGTGTATAATTAATTGATCGACAATGATGCGTCAAAACAAATGAAAGGTGTCATCGCGAGTTGTCAACCGGAAAGTTTAGCGGACACTGTCTGCTCTGGTTGCACAAAGTAATAGCGTTTCTATATTAAATTAGTCCGCTTAGTCTCGTTTTATGCGCGTTCCAATGACACTTATTCCATTCGAATGTTGCTTCTCATCGTGTATGAAATATTGCCTATTTATTTTAAGTTTAATTCGATAAAAGTAAAAAAAATATTAATTTTTTTACACTGAAAAGTCTCTTTTATAAACATATCCATGAAAAATTTTAATACTCTAATGTGAAATAATGTTTAAACTTAATATTACATTCAAAAGAAGTGAAATTAATTTTAACTTTTTTTAATTCAAACATAAAGCTAAAACTCATTCAGCTTTTTTTTTAATTTAAAAATAAAGTTAACATTGATTGAACTTTGTTTCAATTTAAAAATAAAGTTGAGATTAATTTTACTTTTTTCTTCGTAATGAAGGTTGACATTTTTGTTAAAAAAGTTCATGGCTTTTGATAAATTTAAGAGTTGCAAAAAAAAAGTATTTATCTGACAGTAAAAAATAATTTGTGCATAAAATTACTTCTATAAACTCTCTATCATTCAACTCGCGTCTGTGGAGCGTTTCCGTCAACATCGTATTATATGTTATTATTATTATCATTATTATTATTATTATTATTATTATTATTATACTGAGTATTAATGCTCTGACTTTATGTATCGGTCCTTTTGTTGAGAAGCAATGCGATGCGACACAATCATGCTCGGAGTAACGTTGTTAAGTATCTCGTCGGGACACTGAGAGGATCACCTTGATAATTTGCAAACAAAAAAATTGTCAATTTTACTTCAAACACTAAAGCTCTTTCATTCTGAGATTAAAATTTAATACCATCTTTTTAATAATAATAATAACTAATGAAAACAAAAAGAAAATAATTTTTTTTTAAAAAAGGTATTTACTCGTTTTTTGTTTGTTTGTTTTTTTCCGCCAAGAAAAAGATATTTTTGATCAATGTCGACGCCAGCCATTGTCAATTTGGCAATAAATGAAACTAGCAGTGTCGAGTGGACGCAATTTCTAACGAGTTTTCTCACGCTTGCTGTCGTTTCTCGTTGGCCTCCGGACACCTCTCTTTCGGTCGACGCATCGGAGGTCGACATATGCCAGGGGTAACTTGCAGTAATTTGATACTGGCTTAAGGCCAGGCGTCGTTTTGTGCCGAAAAATAACTTGTCTTCACTACCACTGGTGAACTAGATTTCGAAAAGTTTATTGAATATCGATGTTATTAAAATAAAAAAAATTGCAAAAACATATAAAAAAAAAACTTTTAGAATAAATACAAGAATTTTGCAAAAATATAAGAACTTAGACCTGTCTTTTATTTTTTATTAAAATAAATGATTTAAAGATATTTTAGTTTTATTTTTGCCAATAATAATAATTGTATATAAAAGAATTCAGCAAAATAATAAAAAGAATTAAATGAATACACGTGTTAATTATCGATGAAATATGTATATCATTTGGAAACAAAGTGAAGCGTGACAGGATTGGCCTTGCAATTATCTGAATTTAGTGAGTTTGCACTGGAAAACAAAGTTAATTGCAGCAACGATATTTCACGTATTGCCGAATGACGTCAGTCAGCCTCGGACGTTAACTTTGTAACAACCACTTCAATGTGCTCAACTATTCATCAGTGATATGTTAATGTCGTATACCAAATTCCATCGTCGCATATTGTCACGCGTGAGTTTGTTTACGATGCAGTAATAGAATATACCTATATTCTGCCAGCAGAAATTCGGACAACACTTGAAAGTGAAAATGGATCAATTTGCTGGAAAATTTGTACAATTGATTTTGTGATGAATGATAATTCTGGTATATGTACTGTATGCAGAGTAATATATATTCATGTGCACTGACAGCAGAAAGCATTACTTTTATTAATCAGATGCAATAAATTTTATAATAACAAAAAGTTTGTTAATGATTATATCTATATTTAATAAAATTATTGTACAGTCAAAAAGAATAAAAAATTTCTATAAATAATTTACTAAAAGTTAACACGATTGTGTATTTTATAATGTTTAAAAGATAAATTTACAATGAAGAAAGTAAGTAAGATTGGATTGAACTTTAATTGGTCAGCATTTATTGAAAGATAATTTGAAATTTTATTTGAAATGTGTAAACAATGTCTTAAGTGTGACGGAAGAAAAAAAATATGCGGTCATCGTGACGATTGAAGGGTAAAAATAGTTTTACGAAGGCCAACAATTTTTATGATGGGTTTAATATTTTGTTCTTTCATGCAGGAAGAAGAAAAAAAAACTAGATAAATCGTTCAGATAGTGCGCAAAAATTGTTAGTCGTATTTGATTTAAATACAGCAGACTAAAAAATCAAATATCTTGTGTACAGATTTGTATTAAGTAAAATGTATAAAATACGTTTAACGATGACTTTAATCATTCTGATAAGTAAATGAATGTATTTGACAGATGTCTGAAATTAAATTATGTTAATAAGTATTTTTCCAAATAAATAAATTAATTTTTATTACTTTTATCGGTGATAAAAATGTATATTTATAAAAGATTTTGAAAATATTTAAAATTGATCAAATGTCTTAGTAAAAGATACGTTTTATTCTGATAATGTATTTTTTTCTTTCTTTTTCTAATAAAGGCTATAACGTCTTAAAAAAGATACTTGTACTTTTTTTTAAAATGTAGTTAAATCAAAAAAATTTTCAAGTTGTTTGGATTATTTACAATGACATTCCGCGTAGTAACCTAGAAACAAAAGGCAGGTCGCCTAATGACATATTTTTAACAACTTTACTTCCCCTGCATCATTTCCTTCAATTATCCAAACATGTTACATATAAAAACTCCAAGTCATTTGTCAAACATTTAAAAAACAATCTCAACTTTCAATCGCTTTTTTTGAAAATATAATTTGGAAAAAGAAATAAAATAAAATTTAAAAAGTGAAAAAAATAATCTTACTAATTATTTTGTAACATTAAGAAAATAACTAGGTCAAAAACTATTTTTTCCTCATGATTTCTTTTTCTTATATAAGTTATTTGTATCAAATCTTTTATACGAACTTCAACCTAATTTTGCATACTTCCAGTAACACAATATTTATAAAAAACTGAAATAAATTTCTGTTATATTCAATAATTCCAATTCATTTTGAACTTTTCAAAATGCAAAATTTTCTTACAACTTTGTTGAAAGTAACAAAATAAAATTTGCAGCATAACACTTTGTGCACTAAAACTAAATTTCAGAGCCGGCTTTGAAAACAAACCACACCTCGGCTCGGTATTTCCGAATCCGCGAAACGTGTGCACTTGTCGTCGCTCTTCGCACTCGAAAACAACAGCACTTGCTTTGCTCGCTAGCGAAAGACTTGCCGAGAGCGTGACGTTGGCGACACGCGTGTCACCGTCCGAGCTCCGTCATCAAGGATGGTTGGACAGCCACTGATCGTGATGCACGCGAGCTAATATAAGCTACGAACTTTCGCGTGTATGTGTTCGATGCAACGACATTTGAGAACGCAATTTCGTTGCTGGCTTTGTGCGGCATTTAGTGCGAGAGCCGGCGTTTGTGTGCGTGCGTGTGGTCATCCCTCTCAATACGCCATCTGTCGACCGACTCGTCTACAATACATTCATTTTCAATCAATAAATGAAAAACATAAATGAAATACGCGTGGATCCTTGAGATTTAACAAGCTTGTACTTTTTTGCCGAATTAATTTTGAATTAAAAGTTAATGAATTAGAAAAGCGATATGCGTGATTTGAAAATTTTCTACTTTTTTGGGAATCCTATTTGATTAGTTTTGAGCTAAAAAAAGCGATACGCATGAAGAATTTTAATTTTCAACAAGTTTTTAATTTGAGCTACTTTTGTTTCACTTATTTTGAGTTAGAAAAGAAAAACGATATGCGTTAAAATTGAAAAGCGATACGCGTAAATCTTTGAAAATTTGGAAAAAAACTTTTTTTTTAAAAAATTGGAAATAAAAAGTGTGAACTTCGTGTCGAATCACCACGTGACTGTCAACCGCATTTGCCAAAACAATGACGAATCAGTTATCCCAGTTGGCCACGTGACAAGTTTCAGTAGCAATTGAACCCAAGCGTGTTACAAAACATACGCAAACGCCAATTAGGCTGGTACATAAATTTTGCGTCTTGATGACAGATGCGCTCATTCACATTTCACCCACTTTTCTACGATTCGCATATTTGGTACGGAAATGTTATATTTGCGTAATTGTGTCAAATCACTGAAACTCTTTGAAAATGTGCAAATGTATCCTGGTTTAGATATGAAAAAGTATTAATACAAAATGTGTAATTATATACTAAAATTATTATTCCAGTCTTATTTGAAATTAAATTTCTTTTTTTCCACTATAATAATTATAATTAAAAGAATTGATGAAAAAATTACACAGATTCATATTTTATATTTATAAAAAAATTCATTCCATTAATTTATTTTATGAGAACCCAACAGTTGATAAATATCAACTAAGATATGATAAATATTGGCGTCAATTAACAGAGTAGACCAATGGAATTAATCACAAAAAACAATTTCTGTGTTATATTTCGATAACGAGAGCAATAAAATCATTTCCTTGTTTTGCTGCGTTTGAGTAGACTATAATAATAACACATGTGTGTTTCTCTTAAATCAAAGTAGTCTCCCTTAGGCAAAGCGGAGATAATGAACGATAAAACTTCTCAAGTATACTATACAAACACAGTAGATGTACCTCGTTTATTGATTTTTATACCTTTTTTGTGTTCCTTTGACTTTTTTTCATCAGTTTCTGATACACTAATGAAATTTAGTTCCTTTATATTTATGAACATTGATGTATTAATTGAAAAATATTTTATATAACAATACTTCAAGATGTTTCGTTTTATTTAAGTTGAGATTTCAAAGTATTTTATCTTATCATAAATATATAAACTTCCTTTTTATGCTTCACTTTTCAGTTTTATTGTACTTTTTTAACTATATAATTTTATGAACGGTTAAAAAAAATAATTTGTATTATTATTTAAAACATATCAAGTTTTATATAGTTATTAACTATAATAACTTTTCTTTCCGAAATTAAATAAATAATTCAAGCACAATGTCATCAAACCAAAAACTTGTTCTCTTTTTCACTATATTTTACTATTTGTAGAAGCACACAATTGCGACACAAAAAAAAAATTCCGGATTTATACTGTCGAGTTTTTATTCTGAAGTGTCTGGTGTCACTGTCGGATTATTAAAAGAAAAACATGTGCGAATCATGACAGGCTTTTTCACTTGATACGCTTGTTCGAAAATGTACCGGAGATGTTTTCTTTTTTTTAATACATTTTTTTAACATAGACAAAGATACAAAATTTTAGTTCTTGTTGACTCACCCTTGCAGCAATTTGTTTGAAAAAAATATCGATTACTCACCTGAAACAAAAAAAAACAATTATAAAATTTCCCAATTTTGTAAACAAATATCCACTGAATTAAAATTGTAATATATGAAAAAGACATTTTTGCTCAATAATCTACAATTTGTTTATCTACATAATAATTGAGTAATCAATTATACAAATAATAACACTTATAAACTAACAATTATGAATTAAACATTTGAATTGCAATTTTAGCATGTAAATATTAAACGAGTTGAAAATTAATATAATTGTATCATAAACAATTTTTCATTAATGCTTGGCGATGTGTCTTGTATCACTATATTACAGTCTAATGGCAGTTTAAAATAATAAATGTTTATTAACAATGTTAATGGAGAGTGAGTAGCATTACAGTTCCGTGAGTGTGCATAATTGTGGTTTGTGTAAATAATTAAAGCAGATATGAGTGGCGGGTTAAAATTGTCCGTATGTTAAGCTGGACAAGTGATTCACAGTAGATTCATTAATGACTCAGATTGCAACACATAAACTCGATTCGGAATATCAATGTAGCTGCTGAAACGAGACTGATCTAAGCACATAGTTGAAAGATACACGCAAATACTTCACGTTCGGGATAATTAACTCAATTTATTATTATTTCGTTTAAATTTTAATAGCTTAATGAGAAAGCTAAAAGGAAAATCATTTATTAAAGTTTTGCAGGTCAGTCTAGCTAGCCGCCTCACTATCATAAACCAAAATGAAAAAAATGAAATCCACAAAAACCGAAATTTTGCAAAATTGATTTTTTCAATAATAAAAGTGAAAATTTAATTCCAAATATTCCAAAAAACATTTTTAGTTAGCTTTATAACTAGATTTTGTTGGGTTTTGAAAATGAGAATTTTGGAATTTGAAATTTGAATTTCGAAATTTTATTGACGCCATCTGAGAGCACATAAATATCACAAAATCCAATGTTAATTAATTTATTGTAGTCGCTTTTCTTATCGTAGTCAGGGGCTAGCGGAACGTTCCGCTAGCCCCTTCCGCGAGTTTCCATGTTTCCGTTTGAGCCCAAAAATTATTATTATTGATGACCAAAAGTAGCACATAAATAGCACATAATTCCTAGCTATTTCTTATATCGAAATTCGATAGTGAGGGAGTTAGTAATCTGGCCTAATTTTTGTCTCAACATTTTTAAAAAAAACCTGTTAAAAATTCCTTAAATTGTTGGAAAAGAAATTTTTTAAAGTTTGAAATTCAAGATAAATTTTTTTATATTTTTATATTGAAATAAAAATGATCGTACAAGATATATCGGTAACGTTAATCTTTTTCAAGCTCAACTGATCGAATGAATAACAATTATATATTTTTAAATTGAACACCACCGTATGCACATTATATATAAGTATACATATACGTGTCCATTGAATTACATTTGTCACATCAGCATATTGGATGTTTCATATATAATGGTCACGGTACATATGCCCGAGCATTTGAAATGCATTATCAACCGTGCGACTTTCGGTCGATCATTCTTTAGTTGTGATTTCCGCTTTTGTGCCCGCATCACTTGAGTACGCCTGTATGAGGGTAATCCAAAGGTAATCTATTAATCGACACGCGACCGAGACTTTTTTTAACAAGAGTATCATACATTGTAACAGGTCTTTATAAATTCAAATAATGGTTATGGGGTGCCATCCCTTTTACTGCAATTATTTATGCTGGTGGAGTTGTTTAGGGGAAATTGTTTCTTTTATGTGGGCCAGTTTTTTGGTACATTTTTAATGATAGATTAGTCTGTGTATCTGTGAGAAATAATGAAGGGTTTGCAGATTAAAAATGATAAGAAATTTGTTTAACCAGAAATTAATTTTGAAAGGAAAATTTTAATCTTAAAGTTTTACGCATATTGCTTTGTTTTAAATATTGCTTTTAAAAATACTTGAGTAAACCAGTTTTAATCATTGACAAGAAAAATCATTAATCAATGGATGCAATGAGAAATTAGCGAAACACGATTATGAGAGAAAGATAATTGTGAATCAATTGAAGTTAAAAGATTATGAAGAATAAACCATTAAATTGCTGTTTATCAATGGTGAATGTTCAATAAGAAATGATCATTGGTATTGGTTCGTTGGCCACATAATTAACCGTTATTTATTATTATTAGTTTCAACTAACTTCATAAACATTAAAAATCAGATGTAAAATGAAAAGTAATGACTTATGAGTGTGCTTACTATTTCATGTTGATGATTGTAAAACAATCAATGTTAGGCATTGATAATTTTTATTTCTCATTTATTAAAAATTTGCTTAAAACAAATTTTTATTTGAAAGGTTAGCCGTTAGAATTTTGTATTTCTTGAATCGTACTTCAACTCACGAAGCAGAAACATAAAATGTTAGCTTATTCCATTGTTTACTGTATAGGATTGATAGATGAACGCCAGAGCATATATAATATGTAGGTACGCATAAGTTTTGCGGCTCCCGTTTGCCGCCAAAGAGTTTGTGGCCTTGAAAATGTAACTATTGCTTTGTCTTTCGCCGATTTTCCGTGTTGCGCTCGCTATAAAAAGTGACGAAAATTATTGTCTTTAAAGATAGATTCAGCACTTTTATATCCATTTTACAGTTAGGCGTTTTGCATTCTTCTTGTAAATTATATGCGATGTGTTATGTAATTGTATGGGTTTTTCATTATGTAATTTGCATTTTTGCGAATTGTTTGCGAGAAGTTTGCTTAATTTGATTTCTTAATCGTCAGTGATTATAATGATGAAATAATTTTCTTTTTTTCAAGTTAATATTTAAATTTCATACATGAACATTTTTATGAATTTATAAAACTTGAATTGTATAATTTTTTTATATTTTATTATATATTATATATTTTATTTAAGATTTTTTTAGGTCAAATTTCTTCTTTATGATGCGTAGAAAATGAAATAAGTACTTTTGCTTGACAAAAAGTAGTAATGAAAAAAAAGTTAAAGAAAATGAAAAATTGCAGAACATTTCCACAAGTACATTTTCCTGCGAGATAACAAGATTTAATCTAAATACGTGTAACACATATTCAAACTAAATTGGATAATTAAGCATGGATAACTGATGAATTAATCAATGGTTGTGACTTTAATCTGCATTTAACTTATGCGCAGTTTCAAAATTTTGATTGTCACTTGAACGATTTATTAAATGCATTGATTAAAATTCTGCAGGTAATCTGGAAAATACAAATTTATTTGATGAAGTTTTTCTGCATTGATTAAAAAATATATTTCGATGTAAAAAATATAATTCTTGTTTACAATAAATTTATTCTGCGGATGATGATATTTCTGTTTGGAATATAAACACCCTTGTGTGCCATTTGAATTGGCATTTATCGTAGTATTAAATGTATTTTGTTTTTTACTCCACTTTTATAAAATTTGTTTTGTTTTTCAATTATTATTAATGGAGATATAACTACATATAAAGTTTTCAATATGTTATGAATTTTACTATAGTGAAATTTTATTAAAAAATACTCTAAGTATATTTATACTTTAATATCCGTAAATAATAGAACTTTAAAATTGAAAATTCTTACTGCACTTACAAATATTTTAATAAACAAGACTACCGTAATCACAAAAGTTATGCCAAGTTTGACAAAATAAAATATTTATTGTTATTGTCTGTTGAAACAAGATTTATAGTTTGCTGAGAAGTCATATTAAATTCAGCATAATTTATTATAACAGAAACAAGTTAGCTAAGTTTAATGATTATATCTATATATAGTTACAGAACTGTATTGTAATATCAAATCACTTGAGCGTGAGTATAGTTTGAAACAAAAGATCTAATGCCATGATCAATTATAATCTGTAACTTATTACACATTTCATCTATTGCATGAAACGTATTTTATCAAACTCTCTAGAATTAAAATCCATTATTTAGGCTTCCAAAGTTGTAAACAAAAATTCTAATACTCAATATTAAACTAGTCTTATCTTTGAAATGTTCTTATTACTACCGAATTTCATTTAAATAGCTCATCAAACTTAAAAATATACTTGACTTAACTTTAAAGACTTTATTAATGGTAAAAAAACTTTTATTTTACAAAATTAAAGCAATTAAATAAATGTTGTAAGATATCTGTAATTTGTTAGGTTTTAGAAATAATAATATTTTAGGCTCTTCAAGTAAATATTTGAAAATCTTGTCTACCATCCTCATGCGACTCACCACATGGCTCCTGTGATGTTGGTGATGCATCGTATGATGGTGATGGTGTCTCTTTTCCTTGGCATGATGTTTGTTGTGATGTTTTCCGCCACGATGAGGCGGATAGGTATGATAAACGATGTTCATCCCCATGGACGTTTGGCGTCACCTCACCTCCGTGATCGAGCACTTTGACATCTGGCTAATCTTCGCAGTCAAATGATTTTGGCCCTCGTGGCCTTTTCTATTCGACTGTTTTCTCTCGCTTTGGGCATTGTTCTGCACATTTTGCAGAGTGAGGTCATTTTCATCGACATTGAGGTCAATGTTGATGTCGATTGGCACGCGTGAGATCAGTTTGGGTCCGATCGGGGTCACAGTGGTCGCCGGATCCAGCTTGACCAGCGCGGCTTGTAGTTCCAGGGCGTCCATGTTTTCAGTAGATCAGCGGTGACCTTCTTCGGCTTGGAGAGTCCTCGCGGTCGACGACCACCTTCACAGCGAGTTTCCGGCGAACGTCACTGTCGCGGATCGCGATAATGACGTTGCTGCCATTTTCGGACTGGATCGAGACTTCAAGGGTTTCTAGGGAACAAGCAACTGGTCAACAACTTGTAACACCGTCTCACGTTGAGAAACCCACTTGAAGGATTGACGTATTCACCGAGAGATAAGTGTGCTTTTATGACATTGACAAATGTTTTTAAGGAGTCTCAAGGAGACAACGCATTTTGACCACTCATTCGGATCTTCGGGGACAATCGCATGCATTTTTTAACAACCTCTGTAATGATTGGTTTTGCTGAATTGATGTCGATATTTTAAAAGACCTTATCGTTATCTTACTGTTATCGTAAATTTATTTTAAAGATCTTATCGCACATTTTTTTAAGGATATGCATTTTGTTTTCTCGGTGAAATTAGTCAGTACTTTCAACTTGTTCGATGCGTTTGACAATTTTGTTTTTTTAATTTTATTTTGATGATGGAAACCTTGTAACTTAACACCAAATACTCATCAGTTGAAAAATGTACGGTTAAGCTAACAAAGAGCGAAGAGTATAACTTTCATAATGTGAGGCAACAATTTACAAAACAGTCACGAACAGTTCAGGCCAGGCTTTGACGAGAATGAGGGGCTAATTGCCGGTCTTGTCATAAATTGAGCAACATTGTGAATGGCATTTGAAAACAAATGTGTGACTGCAGCGGAGGCAAAACTTTTTACGTCGATTCGCTTCTTTATTGCACCGAAAAATGCAGTCTGCGGAAACGCGATGTTACGTGCGAATGATTATTGCACATACATGAAAGCTGTAAAGTTTACTTATAGAAACATTTTACGGTACAAAGTGTTTGTACAAAATTTTATCAAAATCCTCTCGTAAATCCTTTAAATATTTTTGCATTATAATTTCATAAAACTTGGAGAATAATAAAAAAACCAGCTGTGAGCAATTTATTGAACCTCCAAACCCGGATCACTTTTTTTTCCTCACTGATTCTGGGAATTTGACTAATGGAATTCTTCGGGTGCGCGTTCACACACAAAAGAGCGAAAGAGGTGGCCGATGCACCTTGAGATTATATTCGCTTTGTGTCTGGCCATAAAATAGCTGCATGTGGCTCAAGAAGCGACTTTGAGACTGTCGTAGACGACTCGCCCACGAATGCCCTTAAAAAGATACGCCTTTTTCCTCAGAAGTTCACTGTACCCCGATCATTATATTCCCCGGATACTTGTCCGACGCGTGTAAATTCAAATGATCAATTCGCAAACAAAGGAGACAATGAGCCTCGATTTTATGTCTTGTTGTTTCGTCATTTATTTTCTTTCTAATTAAAAAAACAAATAAAATTGAAGTCGACAATTACTTGTGTTGAAAACATCATTTGTTTAGAATTACTTGTGTTTAAATATATATAAGCAAAAGAAATTGTATTACAATGTGTTATGTTGATACACTAAATTTAATTATTTTCTCGTCTTTCAAATAAATCGATTTCCCATATACAGCGTTGTAGAAGTGGAATTTTACGTAGGGGGGAGGGATGTAGCAAGTAAAATGCATTACAGAGCAAAGCACTTTGGAGGCCAGGTGTATCCTGGGGCGTGAATACATTTTGTTAAAAAAAAAGGCAAACGAGAAAAATAAAAATCTAGACGACAATTAACAAACATTATCTTCCTCCGCAGGTTCCGCGTAGGACCTTTCCTTTTCTATGTACTTGCTCTTTCTCTTTTCCTCGTAGCCTTTTTTGGGACCAACTGAGAATGGCTAAATGCTTGTTAAAGTCGTGGATTTCGTCATTGAAAGAATTGGCAATGAAATGCGCGGACTCAATCCGGACTTGTAATAATTGATTCACATAATTGCAGCTCATTGTCGACGGAACATTGTTTTCTCGTGACTCGTTTGAACTTAAATGTCAAACGTGTTACGTTTCCACGCTACTAATGTCGAAATTCAAAAGCTTTGCTACCTATGAAAGTGAATTGAAAAAAGTGCGTGGAAATATAAAGCAAACCTTTGCTTTGCAATAGTGTTTCAGAATCTTTATTACATGACAATAAAATAATATATAAGAAATTAAAAATCTTAATGTATTTCATTAACAAATGTATTTGTTATAACAAAACTCAACTTTATATGGATTTAATAGAAATTAAATATTTGGGTTGAACTAATTTTCAAATTTCGAAATAAAATATAGAACAACGAAATGAAAAATTATTGATTTCTCTTATTAAACTAACGAGCACAATAAGCTGTTTGACTTTTCTTGACTCTTCGTGCTGCTACCGATTAAGAAAAAAATAATTGTATTTATTCAATTGGCTTGCATTGAAAAACAATTACCATATCAAATCATCTTTAAAAAAGGAGTTACCCTCGACCTTCCTCTACTTCATGTGTTGTACATAATCGCGTGTCTGAAGACAAAATAGCTTGTTCAAATAGCTATTTGTTATATATGAGTGTGGTGTAATTTTTGTAAGATGCAGTATCTCTCTGGGTAATCGCCGAAGGTATAACTGATCGCAATGAGAAAGTCATAGTATTTTCCGTTTGATGACGAACTATGATAGAAAACTGTTACGTAGGACTCACGTGAAATTAAATTATTGGCTTCAATTGTCTGCGGGTTATTTATTCGGCGACTTTGTTTTGAAATTATTTATAATGAAAAAAATAAGTATAATTTTCAATACTGCAATATTTTGAGGAAATGGGCATTTTTATGGAACAGTGATTGGATAATGATTTGTGGTTAAATATTTTCTATTAGATTTGAATTTAATTTATTCAGTGTGCAAAGGTTAATAAGATGAATATAATTTTTTACGAATTATCTAATTTCATAATATGAAAATCTACTGTTGCACAGGGAACAATAATATTCAAATACATTTTGAAATTTTAAATCATAAAATGGTAGTTCTGTGAATAAAATTCTTCTGATAATCTAAAAATTCCCATTTAAAGTTGAGAATTTATTTGTTAAAGACGTTTTATTAGAAATCAAGAACTTACTAGTTGTTAACAATTAATTATTATACATTTTGAATCGTAGTCACCTATATTTAATCAAATAAAGTTATTTTGAGATCATAATGGTTTGAACTTCTAAATCCTGTTACTATTTTAATTAAATTTAATTTTTCCTGCCTATCTGAATTTTGTAATATAATTCTCTTTATATACAAGAATGTTATATCATTTCAGTTGATTCCGCTTTACAAAATCTGAATCCAGAGATCTTACCAGAAGATTTCACTTTATTTTTTCTAAGTAATCTTCAGGTTTTGAAAACCTGAATTCGATAAATGTATCCAGTAACCTTTGTAAATTTTTTATTTAGATAATAAAAAAGAACAATTAAAAAATTAGTAAATAATTAAATTAAAAATCTAGTCATTTGTGTTCATTGATTCAAAAAACAGACGAAGAAAGATGTTTTAACATAAAATTATTAATTGAAATATTAATTTATATTTGTTTAAAATTATATTAAAAAATGTCATCTATTATTATTTAAAAATAAACATAGTAAGTTTCATTCCATGAATCATTTAAATAGAATTCTTAGTTATATTGTAAACTAATTTGTTACTGCTTAATAAGTGCATAACTAAGTAATATAATATATATCTTATTTCTTTAAAAAATAAAAAAGACTTACATACAAAATAAACAAAGATAAAGTGGTGACTCCAGAGAATGAAACTGGGTGCAGCAAATAATTCTCATTTACAGATGAAAATTATTAAAAATTGCATAAAATATATTTTTATTTACACTTTTTTCAAAATACAATTAAGTGTTGAATTAAATTTTATTCACATTTATAATTAAGATACAATCTTGCTTTACATCTTAACACATGAAATACTTCATTCAAATTGTATGGACTTGACTGTTTGAAAATAAAATTGTCGATTGTAAAATATATGACATAAATTTCATTATCCTTGTAATAATATTTATTACAATAATAATGAAAATGTAATTGTTTTTCATTAAAAGATGAAATTTCGTTAAGCTGAATTTTATAAAATGAAGACAGAAACGACTGTGTTAAATTATATGTTTGTAATTAAAGCTTGTGTTTCATGTTATTTTATTTGATGATGTACATTTTGTTTATTTAAAGTTCAATTTAATGAACTTTGTAAATTAAAACCAGAAAAAATATATAAACATAAAAAAAACTCTTCTGTTTTGTTTCACGATGGATAATAGAAGCTATAACTATTTCTAACATCTAGTGAAATTCTGTATTTCAAATTTTTTTTTATTTTTTTTTTCTGTAGCTGATTATTTTAAAGAAAGTTACGAACGCGAAAAGTATTTGTTATAAAACTTTGTACAGAACACCGAAAATTGTTAACTTCCAGAACTTCTATTATTTATATTTTTAAATTGAAACTAAAATCGAGTTCATGATATTTTTGAAACCGGAAATCCAAGAGATATTGCTTATTGAAAAGTTGTATGGACAGGTAATTTTTTCTACATTTATATAAATTTATTACTATTTACTAATTATTTATCGTTATGAAATATTATTTTAGTGTCTTTATGTGCAAAATCATTACACAGATTTTGATGAATTAATTAATTTCTTCTTATGGATAAGTGGTCACTTATTTTTGTATAACAACGGTTCAAACATTTGTATACGAAAAAAACAAGTTCTGTATTAAAGTGGTACTTTTAAAGCCAAATATTTTTTTTTAATTCATATTAATTCAATTGCACTTTTTTGCTAGTTACAAATCTTACAATTTAAAACGAATTTTCAATTAAGTGTTATGTTTACAGATTATAAAGATGCTTGAATGCATAAAGTGCAAATAGTTTAAAATTGAAACCGTAAAGGATCATCAAAAAAGTGTTAATGCAACTCTTCAATTAGAAAAAATATTAATATAATTTTTTTCAGGTTAAATAATTTGTTATAAAAATCTATGTTAAGTACTCATTTTAAAATTTGAAAAATTTGAGACTGTAATGCCTTGTCTCAAAATTACTATAAATGTCAATTAAAATTTTACAAATTATTGAATTTATTAGTATTAAAAATCGTGTTGTCAATTTTCTGTATAATTTTAATCGTAATTGAATTCATGACAAAACTTTCTCATAGGCCTGAGTGAGCATGCTTAGAATTCGTAATTTGTCAGTGAGTTTTCAGTATACAATTTATCTAACTTTACCTCATTACTTCTAATTAGGTAAAGTTAGGCAAATTTAAGCAATTAGGTAAAATTTTAGGCGTAGTATTACTGAGGGTCTAAACATAACCTATATATTAATCCTACATAAAATCTGATCTAAATTGCACGTTCACTCAATAAATGTTTAATTATATTATTTAACACAGATATTATATTACTTTTAAAATATTTTGTTACAGTGTCACTTTTATCGATGGTTACAATAATAGTAATAGGATCATCATTATCAATTACTCTTGAGAAGCTAAATTTATTTAATTTTATGGCAAATAAAGAATACATGGTTTACAAAGCGCAATATAATTTTCAAATGAAGTATCTTTTTTGCTTCTATGCCTTATCAATAACGAGCAATATCTTGTAAGATAATGGAAAAAGTATTCAATTTATTTAAATTTAAAATAACTATTTTATAAAGCAAATTGACTTTACTTTTTTTATCTATAATTTTTATAACTGTTTATTTTTAAGCGCCCAAGTAGAATTTTGTCTCAGATTTTGGCCCGAAGTTAATCAGTTTCTACTGATTTCTAACTAGATTCTGACCAAAAGAACTAGCCAGAAACTATACAATAACGTCACACAGTATACCTCTAGTTTCTAGCTAGATCAACTGGATAGATTCTATATAGTTTTAGCTCATTAACTGTACAGAAATTCATTGGAAACTAGTCAAAAATATCTGTCCAAATATAAGCTAGATAATGCTTGTCAAAGTTTGTTTTTTTACTACCCAGTATCTAGCTTGATACTGCGAAGTTTAGCCTAGATTTACAAAAATCTCGACAAGCTACAAAATTATTAGTTAAAAATCACAATAGCACCCAACAGAACTTAATTATATCTAAAATATAGTTTAAATTATTGTTTTAAATTTTGCGTAAAAAATGTATCGAAGTTTACTGGTCAGTGTCTACCCAGAATTTGAATAGTTTAATCTGGACCATTAAATCTGGTCAAAATCTATCCAGTATCTAGTTTAGACCGGGAAAAATCTAGTCTGGTTTCTACTAGGGAGGTTTCAAACCTTTTTAATATGCAATTTTTTTGTTTTAAAAACTCATTACTACATTACTAAATTTTATCTCTTGTTTACATTGAACATAACCTCCAAACCATAATGCATGCTGCAAAATATTGTAAAAATTGAATTTTCAATTAAAGGTAATAATGAAAATATGTGGTAAATCGTCTCCAAGTTGATGCATATGATTTTTGGATATATTTTTTAATTAATTTTAAGTTCACGTCTGTTGCCTATACCACCTTGTAATATAAGTAATGATTATTGAGTAAACAAAAATCAATTTTTAAGCACGTAACATTTTTTTAAAAATACATTCCTTGGAAAAATACTTACGTTTGTTATGTACATGAAATATGCATTGAATTCATGCATGTAACATACGTGCAACTTGCAAGAAATCTCTTCAACTACTTTAGCCAAACATTGTTTGGAGGATTTAACAGATGGCTTTCGTAAGTTCCGTAGGTCAAACACACACGGAGGAAAACATCATAGGATTTTTCTAAATAAGTTACAAAGATAAAAGCTCAAACTATTTTAATGTAAATAACTTATAACGTTTATTTAAAAATCACATGCATGTATAGAAAAATCTTAAACAGTCACATGACCTGTACCGGATATTCTTATACAGCTAAGTGATATTTAGATAAACAATTTAGGTTATTTATATTAAAACAGCTCAGGATTTTATTTTCGCAACATGCATAGAAAAATCCTATGATTTATTCCTCCGTGCAGGCATCCTACCTCGAAGTATCGAGTTCGACTCTTGGTTATGCTCCAAATTTTCCAAAGTCCGGCATATACAAAAAAATTAAGTCTAATTTGTAAAAAAATTAAATGACATGTATGCAAAATAAATGTTTAAAAAATTAATTTTTAATTATTTAATAATAAAATGAATTAATATTTTTCGATATTTCTAATGCATATATGATACCTTCATATGTTACTTGTATGCAGCATGTAAGTAACCATTTGCAAAAAAAAACATATCAAATAAACATGCATCAATCATATGCAACGAAATACAGGGTGAGTATTTAAAGATGTCGGAGTCGAGAGAGTGGTAAAAATGGTGCAATTGCATTTTTAGTGTATTTGCGAACACATGAAACTGTCAATATAATTTTGGTTAATAACAGCAAATCAAAATCAGATAACTTTCTTTTAACTATCAACTTTTGTATTAATTTTTGCACTTTCAAAGTGATCAATCCAAAGTAATCATTATTATAATTTTCTATAAAAGACAATATTTTATACTTTTACTGAAATAAATAGAATTTTTGTTCAAGTTTCAGTGAAAACAAAATTTAATTTACAAAAATATTAAATGAATTGATAACCTAAAATGAAATCTTGATGTAATTTTGACTTGATGTTTAACCAAAATTACTTTGACAGTTTATGTGTTCTCAAATACACTAAAAATGCAATTGCACCGTTTTTACCACTCGCTCGACTCTGACATCTTTAAATACTCACCCTGTATGTTACACGTGTGCTTCCTGTATAGTTTTAATCATATCTTTTTTCTTCAAATGAAAACAAAATCGTGTTTTTAAATATTTAAGTATTATGAATTTAAGTGTTCACTAAAACATACATTTTCATAAATAATTGCAAGAATTACAACAAGAAATACTATAAAAAAATAATAATAAAAAAAAAAATTTTCCTTTTCAACCAGCATAATCTATATAATTCAGTTCAGAAAAAAAAGTAAACGATGATTGGTTTAGACTGGCGAACAACTTAACGATGACATGAACTTGCTTTTCAAGAGAGAACTTGAAATTCGCCTCTCGTTAATCGAGAAAAGCATCACCCGAGAGTCGTCTCAATTTCTTGGTTTTCCACGGGTCAAACTGTTCGGCAAGTTTGTTAGCGACGTCGTTTTATATCCACGCGATGATTGAATAGCAGACCGCGCGCATTGTAAGTTTCTAGATACGGCAGGGTCGTATTACTTTTGCGACTTGACATCGCCCTTAACTCGAAACTTTGCGTTCTCGTTGAACCGCCCTGAGGAACAATCCTAATGGACAAAGTTGCATGTAACAAATCGATTGTTTTACCAGTTAACATATTCACGAGATAGCAAGTTGCTCGTTAAGAAATCGAGCATCATTTGTGGCCATGCCAACTGACAGTTTGAAATTGAGACAGCTCTGGGACAATTATTCTCTGCTTGTCCGACTGTTTTTTTTTATACAACCAAAAGTTTTGCTTTTATTTCTAACTCAATTTGTGTCTTCGACTTTTGTTTGTTTTTCAGGAAACATTTCCAGCTCTATTAATGGTTCTAATTACAAATTTTATAAGCATACAAACTAAATAACCATGCCAATTCTTTATAAAAATAATACCATAAAAATGTAATTAAATTTCTATATTCATTTTGATATATAACTTCTTTATTGAATAAAGACGACAATTTTTTAATCGATATTGCACGGTTTGAAAACAAGTTCAATTTTAGCCGATCAAGTTGTCAGATAAGATAATCTATTGTAAACGTTAAATACAATGCCTATCCTCGTAATATAGTATATAGCATATACCTCATTACGGAACAAAACCAACAAAATTTCTATTGTAAATGACTTTAACACTGAGCCCTGAGTTCTGAAATATCCGTAAAACCAAACGTTGCTTTATTAAATGAAAAGTTAATATGAAATTAATGTTACAAGTGATATCGAACGTTAATAACGACAAGGTGTTTGCGTCTTGTTTCAGATTTTAATCAAGATGGCCGTTCCGACAATATTAGTTTCATGATAAAGCGAATTAAGGTTCACAGTGGCGACGCTTTAAGGGATCCAAACTATCGTTTCCCAGGCAACTACGGTGTGGAGAAATACCTCGAGCTCTTTTCCGGTAAGTCGATTTCACTGTGCTACCTTCCACTTTTCCCTTGTAATTCGAATTGTTCGGATGCTTTCGATATGACGTTTCGAGTTATGAGAATAGCAAGACGAGAATTTTCATTTCTGATCACGTCAGCAGTAAATTGTTTTCTTCATTGTGACTGCTCACACAATTATCATGGTTTCATCAACCAAAAATTTTAGCAGGATTTATTTTAGCCCCAACTTTTACGTTCCTTTTATAATTTTATTTTCTTCATAACATTTCATTTCTCTTTTATTTTCTAGCTATTAAAAAATCATTTCAGACGTAATTATTTCGTTGTTTTTTTTTAACTTTAGTATGTTTTATTAACATTAATAAAGAGCAAGCTTATTACATTATTTTAGCATTATTAATGGTTTTTAAATTAATTTTACCAAATAGATTCAATGAGTTTCTGTTTATTCGACAAACAAGTTTAACAGTTCATTCTGCACAATTAACTGTGTATATTTCTCATGACGTCACTTTTTGATGCGGGTATTTCGGATAGCTCTTCTGATAGTGGCGCCAAGTTCATCAATTTTATAGTATGATTAATGTCGACGTTGAGTTGCATTTTTGTTTTGACGAATTGCAAGCTAAGGTTACACGCCACATGGGTCTTGCCTTACAACATGTGTTGATTGAGTTGGAAAAGTAGCCTGCGATAAAGGATTTGAGTGAAAGAAATACGACACGATATTTTAACAAAGCCGGATCTCTGAAAGGACTCTAGTTTTTCAAGCTGATGGTGTCGTGTTTTTCTTCCAATTGTTCAAGACAGGTGACTGTTAAAAAAAATATGCTGACAATTTTATCGAAGAAAATAAATTAATTAAATAAATCGCATTTATTTGAAACAAAAATTAATGAATGAAGTGTTGTCCGTAAATGAATAAGTAAAACTTAATTAACAACGGGTATTGTGCAGAACGATTTTTAAAAATCCGCACTTAAAAATCAAATGAAAATAAATTAACAAATCAATAAAATTGGTATATACACTTTTTATTTTCTCTATATTGCAGTTTTACTATCTCTTGAAATAGAATTATTTGAATCAGGATAATCTCCAATGTGAAATAAAAGGAGAAATCAGAATTTATCAGAAAAATAGTTTAACATGTTCGATTGATTACCTAGTAATGGATTACGAAAGAACATTAATTTCTCTGTTCTACTTAATAAGCCTCTTGTCTCAAGTTGCAGTAATAGTCAAACGAATGGCAGCTTTATTGATTATGTAAAGAAAGAATCATTATTCACTGGAGTACTCTAAATTCTAACCCAGTCTCTAAGCTATTTCCTCAGCCGACCATCACAGCTAGTGTAGAAATTTATTTATCGTCACGACTGTTAATTCGGAGTTCAAAAGTATTCGAAGAACATATGTTATTAAGGAAACACATGACGGAATTTGCAAATAAACAAAAAGACAAATAGTTTTAACAGATAAATTTATTTCCCTATAAATTAAGAAAATTACAATAGCATGAGCATTTATTTTTCAAAATTACATTGTCCAACAAAAGTTTTCGGACACTTGCTTCAAGGTTTTAAAACCCTCATATGTTTATATCTTTGCGAAAAATCAATATAAATGCATGACATTTTGACAGCTTACATTTAAGATGTCCAATTTCCAAATAAAATTACCAGAATTAAAAATTTGTCTACCCCCGCCGCCACACCAGCAACTCCTATTTTACAGTAATTTTTTTCACAAATAATAGGTTGAGTTTTCAAACCACTTAGGAGTCGAAATTCAAATGGTACATTCAAATGAACAGAATAATCTTAAAATTCAAACTTTTATTTCAAATTAAAAAAAAAAATTGCTAATTTGATCATTTTTGACAAAGTTATCGTATTTTGAACATTTTCTGTTTTTGACAGAAATTAGTCACATTTTTTGTGACTAATATGAAAAGATAAACAGATAACAAAAATTATTTTTGACGGAAAATATTTTTTTATCTAAGATTACATGTTTTTGAACACTAGAAACCTGGTCAAGATGAAATTATTATATTAAATGTGATTTTTTAAAATATTTTTTATGTTTGGTCACAAGAAAATTTGCATTTTTCTGTCAACAACAGAAAATATTTGAAATACGATAACTTTTTCAAAAATTATCGAAATTATTAACCTATTTTGTTTAAATTTGAAATAAAAGTTTGAATTTTAAGATAATTCTGTTCATTTGAATGTACGATTTGAATTACGTACCATTTGAATTTCTTGTTGCTGATGTGGCGGGGGTTGAAACAATTTTAACTCTGGTAATTTTGTTTGAAAGGGTGGGACACATCTTAAATGTAAGCTGCCAAAATTTCATGCATTTATATTGATTTTTCACAAAGGTATTTACATGAGAGTTTTAAAACCTTGAAGCAAGTGTCCGAAAACTTTTGTCGGGCACTGTATATTCAAATAATATTTGTCATTATAAGAATTTTTGCATTAATTTCTAAAGCTGAAGAACAAACTGTGCATCACAAAAAGAAAAGCAGAGTAAATTGAGAAATAAGCTGATCTCATTTACAAAACAAATCAGATCTTTTATTGTTCGTTATTTCGACCTATCTACACTAAATTATCATAATGAATAGTCAAGTGTACTACATTCCTTTCACAAGATTGTAATACGCAAATTGAGGAAGGTATTGAATAATTCGTTAAAGATATTCGACTCACGTTATTCTACGTACACCAGTGGTCTACTCATGATATTTTGACTGGAATTTCCTTAGCTAACTCTCAGTCGGTGTCGATATTTTCGATCAATGTAAACGACGTAGATGAGTGTGCAAGATTTATTCAATAATTTTCTCATTAAAATAATCACAAATAGCCAAAGAAATCCATAAAAAATACAAATCTACATTTGAATATCAATAAATTTTGTTTATTTGTTTTTTATAATCCTAATTTCATTTTTTCAATCTTTTAATCAAATAAATTAAAGATGAACTGAAAAAAAAAAAAAAACGAAAAATAATTTCAAAATAACTAAGTTAAAGAAATACATTTTAAATAAATTCGCACCTTTAATCCATGTTTTCTATTTCGCTTTACGTCACAAACATCGAACTTGATATCCTGTCTGATACCATCTGAAAGCTTCATTTCGCCTTTATATTCTCTAACGAATAACTTCCTTTTCCCCTAGGTAAACCATTTATTATCGCAATTCTGAGCATCCTTATCCCACAAATCGCGACGAAAGTTGGTGAAACAATCCGAGTTATAAAACAATATCACACTTTTCCTTCAGAACAATTTTATTGTGTCCGGATACACAAAATCTAATTGGAGCATACATAATTGGTCATTTAAATTTGTCTACCAAAACTCGAAATTGAATTTATAGCAAGGAAATTAAATTCTTCAAGACTTGCTTCAAGTCAATTTCGAGACTGACCATCTAAATTTATCTTCAAATATTCAGTTTAATATTTTCAAAGTTTGCGGAGTACACATTATAAATTCAAATTTTGATTCTAGTAACTCTAACAAGATGTATAAACAATTTAAACAAATCTACATAAACACTATTAATTTTTTTCGGTAAGACATTTTTATACAATTGTTTGGGGCAGTAATTGTTGGTATTAATGAAGGCATTTTGCATAAAAAGATGAAATCCGATGACAGACAAGGTGGTCTCCAAAGAGTTGGCTGCTATAGTTGTATTACGTACGTGATACGAATCCGCGTAAGACCAAAATGGTTTGGCATTTGCCGGCGGAATTCCCGGCGGCAAACATTTCTCATTATTGACGGCTGACCTGACCGGCACCACCATCGTTCACAAAACTTTCGAATGGAATAAGTTGGCTATAGCCCCACGCCATCTTCGTTTCTTTTTGAAGCAACGGAATAGCAAATAACCCCGGCGTACATAAGTAATTCACATTTGGTCACGCGCTTCCTTATTCCATTTCAAACTTGCAAGTGCAAATTACATTCCCTGGATCTATCTTCCAGGTGGGGATGGTATATTATGTAAGCAGTCGAGATCAAATTTCATTTTCAATGTATGTGCTAAAGGAAAAACGACCTCTGCTGGGCTTTTTTTCTTATTCGAAAACTTTATTTTGTTCAATGTTTGGCTTGAAATCTTCATGAAAAATGGATTGAAAAAATGTTTTTTTTTTCTTCTTCTTCTTCAATTCACTGTTATAAATAATATTACAAGGGCATTAAATTTGGAAAATGTGGAATATAACCAAAAATGGTTTCTGTTAACATTTCTTGTTATTTCTAAATCTAATCAGAGTAGCCCATGTAACATTATTTTACTTCGTGACAGTGATACATAACAAGTTCATTTGAAGTCACGTGAAGCACAATTTTTATTTGAAACTGTCATTAGACTGTGTTTTACATACATGGGTGGTACCAACACGTCCCACGTTGGCGGTTAATATATTTTGTTGGACGAAATCTCTGATTATTTTGGGATTAAACGAATTTAAATAACATCCATGAAAATACAATTAGGAACACGATGATTAGAATATCGTGATGCTAAATTGTGACGACAGACACCCAAAGTTTTACTGCTTTTTCAGGAAAGCAAGTAGTGATATCGCGGAATAGTCAGACATAAATACAAGGAGGTCAAACGTACATCTTTAATTAGCCGTATAAATATAATAATATAAGAGTTTATTTAAAAATTTTTTTTTTTTTTTTAGTGTACAATTCTCAACAAATCAAAAATATAACAACAATTGTAAATTAATTACTTGAAAAAGCTAAAAAAAAATAAATTAAGAAAAAAAATAACGTTGATTTAATTATGTTAATTAAATAAATTTAAAAGGCACTCAGCCAAATATTTGAAGAAAGTGATAAAGATAATAAAATGAAAATAATTGAAAAGTTGGAATGAAATACGTCAGAAAAGATAATCTGCAGATAGCCAAGAAATAATGATCAAAGAAAATGGACAAAAAGACTTCTTTGTCTAAATAAGTGCAGATGTTCTGATTAAAAGTAAATAATGAAAGTGACTATTTGAAAGGAAATTTATAACGTTCAAAAATTTAATGATCAAAACTACGTGTAAACAAAGCCACAATGATCTTATTTAATTTTTAATTTATGGTACATTTTCAATTAAATTCAAAAATTTTATTTGTATAAGCAAATTAAACAATTTTACTTGACGAGTGAAGGGATTTTAAAAATTCCACGTAAAATTATCTATTTTAATCGGAAAAAAGTATACTAAAATAATGATAATAAAAAATAATGAGTATTGTCTTATTAAAATAAATAATTGAATCTGGAAAGTAATATTTCAGATACTTGTGCATAATTAACAAAATCGAAAGTACGAGGTACGTTTTTGGAGTCATTAAAAATTAAAGAGAAAAAATTCGAAACAAAACCGACATAACAAAATGATAAATTTGGAATTGTCAAACTTGACGTGAATAATGGAAAACAATATGATAAATTTTATCTTTTACTCATGAAAAATGCGCAAACTATCTTGCCACTGCCTTGTGCAAAATAAACAAAAACTTTCTCAACCACGGATTACATTAAACTTTTCTTTTAAAAAAAATTGCTGCAAAACTTATTTGTGTATTTCTAGCTTTGTCAATATTTTGTAAAGAAAAGTATATGTGATAGTAAAAGTATTGGTTGAGTTAAAAACTTTCGCTAATACAGTCTACATTTAAAATAAATTTGTAGTAAAATGAAACAAAAAAAAATGTAAATTTTACTTAAATCTAAAAATATGAAATAGTTTGTACAAAAAAAGTTTAATCGACTTAACAAAAATAATGGATGAAGAAATTCCATTTGAAATAAGTTAACACACTACTTACACACTGAAAATTCTTTTAATTTAAGGAGCACAAAAAGTGGATAAAAAGTTGGAGAATTTATTTGGACTGGAGCGTTTGGGGCTATTAACTTTGTATAAAAAGAGGTAATTTGACTATTTTGCGGGCCATTTTGAGATTAATTCCCCCGTCTTATCGGATTGAGTATTACAGAGAAACTTGGCCGAGATTTTCGTCCAAATTCTATCTACGGTCTTGAACTGTAATGGGTTCGCTCGTTCACGTGCGAATAAGTAGGTATGCTAATGCATGCATACATAATGCGTGCGTACCGTTGCTGCTTTCAATCCATCTTTGATATTGACATTAATACCAACTGAAAGCACGCTGCAACCAATAGCAGTTGTTCCCTTTTCAAACATATAAAACCAGAATAATAACTGACAACATTTGTATCATATCCATTTTAATATTCAGCTTCTTCTTCTTCTTCTTCTTCTTCTTCTTCTTTCACTTACATGCTATCGAAAAACTTTTTCTTTAATCAATTTTTACATCTAGTAAATATAAAAAACACTTTTTTAAGAACAGGAAATTAAAATATAAATAAAATATTGAATGGAATTTTAATTTATGGGTTCTTATAAGGAGTTATTAGACATAAATGGTGTTCGTCTGTCGAAAATTAATCGCTACGGCCCAATATCAAAAGTAAAATAAGGTCAAACTAAATTCGACGGTAAAAGCTAACAACGTGGAATAACTTTGCTGTTTATTTTTGTTGCAGAGGAGGATTACGACGCGTTCTGCCTGGCTTACATGTTTACGTACAGGGACTTCGAAATGGGAACATTGGGTTTGGCCTGGACCGGGGATCTCAAGAACGCAGGAGGCGTTTGCGAGAAAAATGGAGTAAGCTATATTCCTCCGATTTACAACGATCCTACCATTATGTCCAACGACATTTCGTCGCGAAACCACATCATTATACAATTTCATTTAACATTTTTCACTGTTATTATTATTATTATTATTTTTTTTTTTTTTCAGGTAATATTTTTATATTTCTTGTTTACATATATGATAAGAAGAATTTGCAATTCAACAGAAAAAAGTAACCAACTTTTGTTCACTTTAAAATTCAAAAAAATAAAGATTTTTGTGATTTTAGAGTTTTCGAATAAAAAGCATTCTGTATCAATTAGCTTGACCTTAACGTCGAACAAAATAAAAATGTAAAAGTTGGTGAACAAACCGTCCGATTTTGGCAATGCGGATTATTCATGACAATTCAATGCAATGCAAATGCTATCAAAGTTTTAATGAAATTAAATTATGTAAAAGTCAAACTCAGGTTTCGGCTTACTGGCGTTCAAATTAAATTTGCCATTTCCATTGTTTGAATTCAGGTTTCGTAATTATTTCCCAAAAACTGATAATACTAATCACTTTTGGATTCCGAAAAACTTTTGTTTCCTGTGGAACAAAAAATAAATAAAGAACTGTTCGGAACATTTGTGATAAATCAACAAAAAAACAAGATATGTAATTTTGATATATCGTATGCGCAACAAGTTTTCTCAAATCTAAATTGCACGTTTGTGCAACAAGTGACGTGATTTAAGTTATTGGATTTTTAATTGCATCATACGTTTTTACATGGAAGTGACTTTTTAGTTGTGCTCATTGATTTTTCTTGTCTCTGGTCTAAACAAATTTCATTTATAAACAGTTTTCAAACAACTTTTGTGTATCTACTTAACATGTTTACTATATTTTGTGTATATTTAAAAGAAGTGTTTATATACATGAACATACTACAAAAACATGTGCCTTATTTGAAGACATTTTTATCATTTAAGGCAGTAAAAATGTCTCAAAACAACCATTTTGAGTTACTTTTAATGCCTTTAAATTGTAGAAGTGACTTAAAAGAAGTGCATATGTAGTTTGTAGTGCATATTTTCGTGCATGTTTTTATAATGCATTAAAACTATTAATCGTAGATTGTTCGAACAAAACATTGCCATTCATACATAAATAAAATCTTGTTTATTGCAAAAAGCAAAACGGAAACAAGAGATAAGCGAATTCGTCTGCACAGAGTACTTATGCAAATATTACAATGCAAACTGTATTCTACATTTGGATCAAATGTACCGACTGGCTCAAAACGCGAATTCCGTTGCTTTTTCGACTTGGAAATTTTATGCAAATCGCGGATACGCGAATAATACGCGCGTATATATATATAAATGTGCGACGCACACACAATGTCGCAAAAGTGTACTTAAAGTACATCCGACGGTGACACGTGCACTTCGAATATCAAATTGTCTGACACTGATCGGAACTGACGTATAACGTGTTCCTTTTGTGCAGCGAGCGCATTTTCACTAAACAGTCAACTTTGACGGCTCTTTTTAGGATGTTCACGACACAAATTTGATCAAGATGGCTCTTTTATGACTTTTTTTTATTATAAAAATAAAAATTTTATTTTCGTAAATTATTCATTTAACACAAATATCATAAATTAATGAAAGAAATCTTGTCTATTTCCCCGGTAAATTTCTTTTCTTTTTTTTTACATCTGTCTGAA
>JABFPM010000035.1:37734-49962 GCA_022817325.1 Idris sp. 1 HC-2018
CCAACGCGGTTTTTCTGATAAGGAAAAAAAAAAAAGAAATTCCGACAATGCAATGAAAAAGAATTGCCTCGTTTTTTTCTGGAAAAACATTTTTCTCTTTTTGTTCCTTAATCGATTCGTTTTGATGCACTTTTAAAAATGATATTGTTCCGTTATTGAATAATTGATAACATTTTTAGTCTCTACTTTGGATGATGAAAAAATTTTAATTATGTCAGTTTGCGTTACATTTCGTAAAGCTAAAATTGAAAGCATTTCATAAGTTTCTACAATTTTAAATATTTCCTTTAATCTTGCGAATTGCATAAAAAGTTATTATTACCTCATTTCAATCACACTTGATGTATTATTTTAACAGTCATACGAATATAATAACGGAATCCAAATTTAGTTTAACAACGGTATGAATTTTCTGTTAAGGCCATTTTTAAATAAATTGTTTTAAAAATGTAATTTCTAATTTAAAAGCAGCTTTAAAAGCGTGAAACATGAGACAATGTAAAAAATATAATGATAAATTGAATAAAAAAAGTAAACGTTATTAGCTGCAACATTGATATTGGAAAATGTATATTATTGGAAAGTTTGTGAAAAAGTGTAACAATATTTAATTACCCAGACTCACAAAAAGCTGAATTTATTGTCGATGTTACTATGTACTATGTTCATTTGCATATTAAATATATAACAAAAATTAACTGCTTAAGTTACAAGATCTCTAACAATTTTCTACTGATTGACAATATTTATAGTTGAAAATGATGTATTTTTATGTGAAAGTGTGCGAAAAAATTAAGACTTTTCAAAGTTTGTTATAAGAATTTGTTACATCGTTTTCCTGAGTTATTCAACAATTTTTAGAGTTTCTTTTCCACAAAGGTTATAATAAAATGAAACTGTCTTCGATTAAATTGGAGCACATGATAAGAGTCGATGTGCAGTTTATCATTCATATATTTGAATCTGTTTAACCTGACTCTAGTAAATTTAGTCTCATTGTGGCAGTTGGTTTACTGAACAAATGTTTGCTTTGACTTTGCTCAGGGGCCGTGCTGCACAACTGACTGCAAGCTGAGATTTGGCGACAAGTGTAGGGACGATAACGGTTGCAGAGACGCAAGTTTTTGCGACGGACGCGCGCCCTATTGTCCACCGTCCATTAACAAGCCCAACAAAACCATCTGTAATAAAGAGCTCGTTTGCTTTATGGGGGTAAGTGCCAGCGCTTTTTGTTATATCCTTGTTTAAGAACCACCTCACACAAACTCAACAAAGTTTCAATTGTCAGTTTCATGCTTGTTTGATAAACAGTTGCAATTAAAATACTTTTTTTTCTTTTAACTCGTTATTACATTTTTCGAATTAATTTGATGATACAAAACTTTTGTTATTACCTATAATATAAAGAAATTAAAAGCAAATTAAAGTTCAATTTTTAGTTTAAAAGTGATATTCCTTGAATGCTCTTTCCGCGTATGCACTTTTTGGTTCACGTTTCTGAATTATTGAACAAAATTCGCAAGAGACCAAAGCACTTGAACAATTATTGTTAAACTTTCTCAGATTACTTTGGCTGGCAATTAAAAGACCATCAATTTTCTAACTGAACAAGAACTTACTATTATTACTTTTATCACAAATATTTTCGTAATTATAATCAATGTCATAAGAATAGCGCTGAGATTTGTGGAGCGTACGTGTCTTGAGAAATTCTTTTTGAAAATTACATGCAGCAAGATTTCTTTGAGTCGCGCGAATAAATTAGCTAAAATATTTTACTTTATACTAAAGATTAACTTAATAAACTGCAAATTAATTTGTAAGTTGAAGTTAAAGTTAATCAGAGAAAATTTTAAACTTTGTTAGACCCCGAGTTTTCTGCTGCCTTTGACAAGTATTTTATGATGAGACAGTTGAAATGCAGAAAGATCATCAAACAACATAATTCATGTTTTTCTTTTAATTTTTATAAATTGATAACAAGAATTTTATATTTCAATTTTGTCGAATAAAATTTTGTCAACTTTTTTATATGATTAATTTTTTTTGTTTTTTTTCTTTTTTGTTTAGCAATTGTAGTACATATAATATAAATAATTTAATAGTATACATATAATATAAAAATTAATTTTTAATAAACAATAATATATATATATTCGTTTCGAAAATTTCTAAATAAATGTGTAGTTGAATAGAATTGCACACAAACCACCTTTTTGCGTATTTATATGTACTCTATAAATCAATAAAACCATGCCTGGTTCTTACTTAGAAATTTACAATCAAAACGACTAACGAAACCAAACGTCATTACAATTTTACACTATTTGCTCGAAAACAATCTCTGAATTAACAAATCGCTCACTCAGCAATATAAACAATTCAACTACATTAAATAATAATCAACTCAGTCTGCAACTTGTGCTTTTACTATCGAAAAACATTTCAGAATTGTTATTAATCAATAAATATATTTAGTATGAAATTGATTTGTCAAAAAACTAAATTACAAAGTCAAGTGTAATTTACTTTACTTGCAATTAATTCAAATACAAATTTAATTGAACATTTTCTATTTAATGCTTCTTGAGAGAAAAATCTTTGGATAAAAAAAAAATTTGAAAACGAATCAACCAAAAGAGTAAAATAAGTGATTTTAAAAGTTGTACAATGCTTTATCAAGCTATCCATGTGGTAATTTACCATCGGCCCAACATTGGCCCAATATTGTTCATCGGCCGCCGATATTGGTCGTCGATATTGGTCACCGATTTTGGGATATAACAATGTTTTTCATCGGCTCCGATATTGTCTGCTCATATTGTGCCAATATTGAACCCAATATCAGACCAATATTGAACCCCTATATCTCGTCAATATCGTCTGCCAATATTGTTGATACCAAAGTTGACCAGTTAATGTTGACAGTCAATATTGGCCCGATATTGGGGTCTAATATTGGCACAATATGGGCAGACAATATCGGGCCGATATTATCATATTAAATGGGCCGATATTGGCCCGCTTGTTAATGTCGGTGTTACATCGGCATTTCCACAAGGGTAGTTTATTATTGCTCTAAATTTTGCACAACTATCAACCACTTGTAAATGAGACGAATGTACATTATTCATTGCGCCAAGTCGGCATTGAGGTTGCTGAAAGTCGTCGTAAAGAGAGACTCCGTGTTTCATCCATCACATAAAAAACAAGAGGAAAAAAACAAAAAAGGACGACTAGTAAATGTTTTTTTCACGATATAAAATATCCAGAGGTGTGAGAAGGTTGAGTAAAAGTCGGCGAAAAAAAAGCAATTTGAACATTGCCGACGTAGGTTGTTTCAGTGTCATAAACGAACGCATTGTCGTTGACATTAAATTGTAATTTGCGATTGTACATTTTTCACGAACGAAACATTGTCATCAAAATTTTTTGATGCTTCAACGACAATCACTCAAGCAAGAAAAATAAATTTACACATTTACATTATTTTGTCGTTTTTAGATTCATAATTGTGGTAGTATTGATTTTGTTTTTTTTTCCCCCGTCTTTTTTCAGGAATGCACTGGAAGTATATGTTTGGCCTATGGTTTAGAATCGTGTCAATGTATTCCCAGTCCAAACGACCCTGCAACCAAAGCTTGTGAACTTTGCTGTCGTCTTCCTGGTGAAAACCAGCCATGTTTGTAAGTTGATTATTTATTAATAAACACAAAGTTGCAGAACAAAAAATTAATTAAAAGTTGTTGAAATGTCAACATTTCAATTATTTTGTTCATGAAAATTAAAATTATCAAATGAATGCAATTAAATAGCATTTGAAAAAAAATTGATGAATTTCCTCATTTCCTTTATAATAAAACATGTTGCATAAAAAAGGTAGGGTATAAATAATTAATTCGAAAGTAATGAAAAATATAAAAAACAGTGAAAGAAAAAAAAAATATATATATATATACTTTTATGTAACAATATATATTATTATGAAAATAAACATTGAAAGGAATAATTTTGTAGTTGTCTTTTTCAGGGAAATGACGAGTATGTTGTAATTAAATCGAACGTAAATTCTATTATCACTGTAATAGGGCTTAGAGCCTCTTCCGATTAGTTTTATGAAGGGCGGATAAGCTTGCAGTTTCCCTCCAAAAACTTTGTAAGATGGTCGATAGAAAAATAAATAAAATCAATCGGGGATTGACGTAACTGAAAACGGTTTTTATTCCAATTATTTGAAAGATTGTTTCCTGCCGTGCCAAAGTGTGTTTGATGCAACTAGCTTTATGCCAATAAATGTAATCACCAAGCTTTACCGACAAGCAACTGGATTAAAATAAGATATTTTGAAAATAATCTGTTAAAACTGGATAAACAACTTTTAAATTTAATATGTTTATTAAAAAAAAATAATTAAAAGTAAATACTAAATATATCAATTGATTGTTTATTATAAAAATCAATAACTTTTATTGGCTGAGATGTATATATAGCAAGGATTTTAAAACAATTGATATTTAAAAATAACTTTTTAAACTAAATTTGGGCATTTTTATATTTATTAGATAAACCGCAGTTGAAAAGTAACTTTAATATACAATAATCGATATTTAAAAGCTAAAAAAATCAGATTTTATATAAAAGAGATTATTCAAATGTAATCTTGGAGACATTTTATGCTATTTCCATAACTTTTTCATCAAAATAAGCCACTTTCAACAGCTTTGAAATTAAAAAGTCAAGTGCAACGATCGAGTTATATAAAATTGAATAAGTTAAACTTTATTCGTATATATTTTTAAAATTCTAGTACTTATTTTTTGCAGAGTAAATTTATATATTAATAAAGTTTACATATACATTTACTGCAAAGAAAATAATTGAAAAATATCGAAATATAAGCTTAGATTCCACTAGAAAACAATAGTAGTGCAATTTATTTAAATAATTTTCCCTTAAAGTGTTTAAAATACTTTCAATTGCTCGTGTAAAAGGTAATCATAAAATAATGCTGCTAAAATTATAAAAATAAATAGTGAACACAGTGTAAGTTTGATTGAAACTGAATTTTCAAGCCACAATTGACTGTAAATAATAAAATTTCATATTGTAAATGAAACGTAAACAACCAATCGTTCAAACAATATTGAAAAAAAAAAAAATGAAAGGAAAAATTGCTTTACAATTCTCTTCCAACATGCAGCAATGTTCCAAAAATAACAATTCATTGGTTCAAATCAAAACTAACAAATAAAAACGCATTCTCATTGCGAAAAAAATTTGTCTTGAATTGCAGGTCGTCGTTCGATTGGAATGCACCACCTTACGACATTCCTGACATGTTTTCCAAACCCGGGACACCCTGCAACGATTATAATGGTTACTGTGATGTGTTCCAAAAGTGCCGAGAGGTGAGCAATTAAAACTAAAATGTCTTCCTTTTTTTTCAGACTGTTAATAATACCCTCATATTATTGATTATTCAGGTCGATCCAAGTGGGCCATTAGCGACTCTAAGAAAACTGCTTCTCTCTGACGAAAGTCTCGCTACTTTTAGACGATGGATTAGCGAGCACTGGTACGCGGTCACGCTAGTTGTTTTAGGTGCCATCACATTGTTGGTAAGTATTTTTTATATTTTCTTTGTTAAAACATAAAATAAGTAATAACAAAATTAAGTAGATGAAACAAAATGAAAAAGAGTACTTAGTAATCAACTGGATTTTTTAAAGTAAATTCATATCTATAAAATTGTTCTCTTTTACAACTCGAGTTCTTGATCCACAACTTTCTTTATGAAGCGAACAATCCACTTTTATCAAGACCAATTTTTTCAAGTACCCACTTGCAAGTACTGAACATGAAAATTGTAATTGCGCGCAAGCACGCCGAGTGCCAATGTTTTGTAAATGCGATTGTGAGCGCTTTTTACTGTCAATCACATTAATTGAAATGGCAAATCGTTTTTCCATTAGAAACGGCAAAGGAAAAAATTAGATGCAGAATGGCAAGAGAGTAAGTTTGCATAAAGAGTGATGAGATGGTATTTTTGCTAGGTTTTTCGATATTTTTATGCAACAAAATCATAATAAAACTCATATTTCTGTAGAAGTCGCAATCTTTCAACACAAATTTCTGTTTAAATAAAATTGTTTTGACAATATTCTTGTAAATTTTAAGCAAATTTGTATTCCAAATTATGTATAAACTTTAATAATGTGTTTATTAATATGAGATTACACAAAATAAAATCAACAAGTAAATCTTAAACTTTATAAAATATAAAATACAAAAATATTGTCAAAATCTTAATTTAAATTCAGCTTTTAACATTTGAAATGTCATTGTAGTTATGACATCACTCATTGAACAATTTAATCAAAATGTAGTTTCCAAAACAAAATATGAATATTATCAAATAAAATTATTGGTATTATGTAATAAAACATTTACAAATATGAAAGAAAATATATTGTAATTTCAAAGAATATTGCAAAATTCATTGAGCTGAAATGTAATCGTTTGCAATTTTCCAAAAAATGTTAGTGTATTTAACTTTTTTCCACCAACCATAAAATAAAGTAATGCCTTTGATGCATCTTCAATTTTAATCTGTTGTTTTAACTTTCACAAAAAACGCATAAAATACAAAAAAAAATTTTCTTTATAAATGAAAAAATATTCATTTTCGATAAATAATTTTAAATTGTTTATACAAATACAAAGCATTAACTTTTAACAAACTTTTAATGATATTCTATTCATTGAAAAACATTTTAATATATACGATAAGTATGGGCTCTTTAATAAAAAATAGTACAATCTACTTTTAAATGTATTTATCTTTTCATTTACATCAAATTATCTTATTTTTAACGAGTTCCAATATACTTTCCAAGCAGCAAAATAATCTATCATAACAAATGAAAGATAAAATCTTAATTTCTTATCTTTATATGCTGCGTTACTATCATTATTTCTTACTATCATTACTGGAATTTCATCGTTGATTGACAATAGTTCACGAACTGCCTTATATCCATCATTTCTCGTAATATATATATATATATATATAAAAGCTAATTTATGAATAAAAAATGTTAATATTAACAAGGAATCTTAATTTTGTATTAAAAAAAAAACAAAATGCATTATAAATAATTACTGTCGAGAAAAATTTAACAAGAATTTAAGAATCATAATTCAATAAAATCAGAATAATCTACATGTGAGTGCAAAAATGTTAATTGGTATATGTGCAATAAGTGCAATTAAAAAAGATCATTAAATTTATTAAACAATTTTAATTTTGTAATTGAAATTAATAGTAAATATAATTAAATTTCATTTCATATAATGACGTGAATATTTTATTATTCATACGAAATAATTTTGTATTTGAACTTCGAAATTGCTAAATCAAATTGTTTATTATTACGAAAAGAATACACGTTAAATTGAAAATTTTGAAGCTCGTATAATTCACATACATAAAAGTTGAAAACAATGTGTACAAGATATTTGAACAGTGAAAATTTACATTTTAAACAAAATTTCATTAATCTATAACCGTAATTAAAATCTAAAGTATTACATTTTATACATACAAATTCTATTATGTTAATACTTGTTATTTAAATAAAACTGACATCAAGGGAAACTGTGTACAAGAAAATAAACTAAAAAAGATAAGTTTGGGTGTATCTTTGACAATCGTAAATTGTGAACGACTCTGGAATAAGGCAGGTCGTGGTCGTAAATGCTTCCGCTACGGTCTAGATTTGGGCCACTTGGACTTGGCTGAGTGGAATTACGGATCTGAACAGGGATCAATATTCTCTGGCTTGTGTCCCTAGGTAATCAGCACCAGGTTGTTGGGCAAACGGCCGGACCAGAAGCTCAAATCGGTCACGATAATCCACAGCTCGACGACCGAAACAGTGCGTCTGCCTCCGGAGGGGACCGAGGGGGTGACGGTGCACCCGCCGGCTGTGAGGGCCAAGCTGCCCCTCAGCAAGAAAGTCCGGGAGAAGAGACATCACCGCAAACACCGGGAAAGCAGTGCCAATCCTAAAGTCCACGACAAGTCTGCCAAAGTATATCATTTTTATTATTTTAAATCATTACAAAGTTTCATGCAAAACAAATCTCAATTATAGGGTTTTTACATAAAGCCCGAATTATCAACAAATTTTCCAAGTTCTTTTTGTCAAATTAACCAAAGTTGTCATTTTAATGAGATTTAGAGACAAAGTTTGTTTTATAAGGTCAAAAAGTGTACATTATTTTGTATAATAATTTTGTTGTCTTTTCAATCCCTATACAAAATGTTTTTATATTTAAAGTCTAAAAGGATAGATTTGTAAATACTATAAACGTTAATAAAATTCGATATGTTAACGCCATAACAAGTGGTCCCACAGAGAATGCATTTATATTTTGAATCGAAGTCGGTTAGAGGCGGACCTTAACTTTGTAACGACCCAACGTTTCGTCGAATGGTTATTGATCAAATGATGACGGTCACGTAACTCACGGCTTACGCCAGCACAGCGATCTTTCTGTCGGACAAACAATCATATACTCAAATTAAATTTTATTCAAATTAATGGGAGCGTCTATCGCAAATCAATATATAAAATAGTTTCATCTATTTTTTTTTTTTTTTTTTTTTTTTTAACGTTACAAACTAGTGATATAAATTGAATTGAATTAGTTGAGAAAAATATGATCATTATTATTGGAGTTGGGCACCTACGTTATAAAATTAAAATTAAGTAAAATAAAAGCTTTCTTATAATGATTTGTTTAATGAAATTTTTGCCACTTTGATGCTTCACTTGGGGTTTCTTATTGTCATTTGTCCGGATTCATTAGAAATTCTGAAATATTCTATATTTCCATTTAATCAACAGTTTTAAAATTAACTTTAAATTAAATTATTCTATGGTTTCATTCGAAAATAACCGACAGAATGAAATTCACCGCAAATTTAACGTGAGTTTTGTGAAAAACACTGAAAACAAAAAAAACAAAAATAAATACAAAGAACCAGGATAACCGAATTATTTGTTGAATGTTTTTATATCGAAGTTTATGTATAAAATACACAAAAGATTGTACTGATTATAATAATTTTGTATTTGTATTTTGATACAATTTAGATTTAAATTAATATGTTGTGCATTATTTGTGTTCATTTTAGTTAAAAAAGAAACGAGTGGCGCCAGCGTCTGGTGACGAGCCAGCCCGCAAACGTTTGGCCGAGGGGGCGTCACAGTCGGACCCGAAATCGAAAAAGCCGAAAGAAAAGTCAAGCTCCAGCGAGCCAAACAACAAGAAAAAGCGCAAGAAGAAAGAGGTGATCGATTACTCCGCGGCCCAAACTGAAAACGAGACTCCAGTGAGTACGAAGCCAGCGCCAGAAGCCAGCACCACCGACCCCAAGAGCAAAGTGCGCTCGTGGCTGCTGGCCTCGCACTGTCGGATCGACGCGCCAGTCGGCGTCATGCCGAAGAGCAAATCCACGCCGATCGGCTTGGCCTCGGCCAGTCGGTCCGGCGCCAAAGTCAAGCAAGTCGCTCTGCGAAGACTCACGAATCCGAAAAGCCGCAGCGTTGGTTCGCTGGCGCGGAACGACGCGAGAAATGACCGGGTCAGGCTGCAGGTGGTCTATAAGCCGCCATTCAAGTTCAGCGTGAAACTCAAAAAAGCCGACAAGGTGGGGCAGACGACTGGTGTCGCTGGTCTTCGGCCCCGGACGGGTGTCCTCGTTCGCACCAAAAAGAAGGACAAACGGCGAAGCAAGCAGAACCACTCAAACAAGACCAACAGCGTCGCCGTTCCGGAACCACCTTGTTCCGACATCCACACGGTTCCCTCTGATCTCGAGGTTCTTCTCTCCGAGAGCGAGTTCCTCTTCTCGGATACGTGACTAAGGCGGTCACGATCGCTTGGCGAGAAATTGCTCTGAAAATTATTCCAGATGGCGCTTTTTAATGTCCATTTAGCTGAAGTTACTTCTTGTTTCTTTATAACAAAAGGACAAACCAAGTTCGATTCTAAAACAAAAGTTTTTTGTTAAAGTAAACATAAATCACTGAAAAAGTAAGACACTTGGCGCCAGCTAATTATTTTTAAGGCGATGAATTGGATGCGTGGTTGAGATTCCGACTGGAGTAATGTAAATATAATATATATAATTTATATAATTTCAGTTGAAATGTTCAGTTTTCAAACAAATTTATAAATACGGAGACAATTTCTGGAATAACTTGTCACTAAATAACTCGAGTTGTCTAAATGTATGAAATTCATTTGACAATTTGCATGCAAAGTATTTATTGCCTTCAGCTGAATAGAATGTGTCTCATATTATTTGAGATGAAAATAAAATTTTCTTTTTGCAAAATAAATAATTGCAATTGACACATTTGATTTTATAAAACTTTATTATATTCAGTAGATTGAATTTATTTCATTCTCAACCATGTATTCCATAATAATTGAACATTCGACAGTGGGAGGAGATCCGTGTGCGTGTAAATAAGGTTCACTGTGATTTGCTCTTTAAGCCTCGTCGAAACGTTCCTGAAGCGGCGACGAAAAGTCGTTTCTATGATGATGTATTTAACCAGCTAGTCACGGACTTTTCGCAGCTTTTTTTGTACGTGAAACGGTGATTCCTGTAAATAACTTTTTTTTTTCATCGCCGTGCACACTACCGAGAATCGAGGGAATAATGAATTCTAGGGAGTCTTGTCGTGTCGCTGAAATTGATTAACAAATCATATTTATTTTTTCGGGAAAACAAAATATGATGTCAGTTCTCGTTAAACATATCACGCAATTTTATCAACCAATATTTATTTTATTCCAACCTTTTTTTTTCTTTTTTTTCAATATAAAAATATATTATTCACTTTTCACTATTTAAAATTAAAAGGAAATTCTCCTAGATTTCATTTCTCTCTTTTTGTATGGTAAACCGTACCATCCAATTGAATGGGCTTTAGGACGGGAACAAATAGTTACAGAAATTGAGGACACTAAGTCTTTCGACAGAGATTAGGGACAATCGTATTAAGTTACCTAGCGAGGAATTGAATTGTAATAAACAAAAAAATAATAATAAAACCCCAAATAGTTCGATGACTCGAATATTTTTTAGAATTAAACATATAAATGAAGTCATGAGATAAAGGCGTCGCTCAAAACTGTCATGAAAAACAATTAGCGCTGGGTCATTATATATTTTCAATGTAACTCCAAGAGCGGCGCCTTTATTGTTCAAGTTTATTGTTGTACATAAAATATATAATGATTGACATACTGGACCAAACTACGTAATGTACAGCAATCTGTCGATTTTATACATTTAAAAAAAAGTTCATATTTTAAACTTAGTTTACTTAAAAAATATAATAATTTTTCAAGTTAAAAGACACACATTTTGTAAAAATGGTGTTTTTTGTTAATAAAATGGTGATATAAAATCGATAATGATCGCTAAAATCTCGCCAAGTTGCGTTGCTGAAATGTTGCTATGTATTCACTATAAACGCCTAATAAGCCACTCGTTCACTGTGATACGTGCCAATACGAATTACAGACACTGCCGTTTTAACATTGTTCTTTAGGGTGCCTGATTTCCGTGTCGCTGTAATTGTTTTGTTCGCACAGATCCGAGAGTTTGACTCAAAATCTCGATCTGTCGGAGGTTCACCGCGCCTTTGTGTGTTCTTGCATTGTTAGACCAATTTCGCAACGGCGATATTATGTCTTGTGACATAAACTAAGAACAGGGTTAATTGGCACACTATTGTCATTGACTTTCACAATAGAAATTGTGCCATCTTACCCCCATTTCAAAGTTTTGAGTCAGCTCATTGAAACGATGTATTCAGATAGTTAAAATACAATTTTGCAGGTATATTTACAAAAATAACACAGATTTGTAATTTTAAGTCTCAATTAGATTGGCTTAATCAAAATTTTCAAACTCATAGTCATTTTTCAAGTATGAAAACAAATGTTGACAGAATATATATATATATATATTAATTTCAATCTTGTTCCTAAAAGGCGTTTACGTTTGATGTTACTTTTTATTTATTGTATAAACAAAATACTTCATATTTTTTAATTTAATTTCTTTTGTTAAAAACTTTAAAACTTATTAAAAGACTGATTATTTGAAATATGATTTAAAATATGTTTATAAAATGTATG
>JABFPM010000036.1:0-49871 GCA_022817325.1 Idris sp. 1 HC-2018
TTTTTTTTTTTTTTTTTTTTTTTTTTTTCAATTGCGATTACATGATAAATTGAGAAAGTTAGTATTCGAAATTCAGCTTAATTTAACATTAATAAATTTATTTTTTTATAACAAATAATTACAGTTAAAAGAAATATGCTTGTTATTTGCTGAATTGGCATAGACATAATTATAATTAAATTTTTATGTTTTTGACACAAATAAAATGGTTTCACTTTAAACTAGGATTTAATTGCTATTTAACATTTTCTTTTGTCAAATAAATATGCAATTAAAAGTCAGTATTTCTGAAATACAAGTTAAACAATACTAAAGATTAATATTTCAGTCATCAAATTTTAATGAAATGCATTTCTTAGAAATCGAAATGAAATTGTAATTAAAATTATACTGATTGAAAGTTAAATTGACGACAATTTGATAAAGAAAGCAGAAAATTTATTACAATGATGAAATGGAAAAGGCAAAAACCCATAATTCAACCCTGTAAAGCCGAGACCCATTTCTAATTAGAAAATCATGATTTAATGATTTGTTTGGGGTTTTAAACATCGAAAAAATGCAAACAAATTTTTTTTGTTTTGTTTTTTGCCAATTGTTTATAACAAAGAAATTAGTTTTGCAACATCCGGCGCTAGAGGGTTAATGAAATATGTAAAATTTGAAAAACAGATCTACATCGTGCATATAAAATAAACAGTTATAAATTGTCATTTTTTTGTATTCCTTACGAATGTTCAATTGCTAGGGAAATACAAGAGTAAATTATTTTAAGTTATAAGATGTTGGAATTTTATTTGCATTTGTCGGTATTCTCTCTTCAAGCCGTTTATTAATGATTGTTACGTAAAAAAGGAACTGGAACTGCAATTTTTCGTGATTTTCAAAGCTTACTTATGTCATGGTAAATAAAGTTTTTGTGCAACGGAAAAGAAAGTTCTGTATAAGGTACTTGAAAAGTGTATTTGGCGAGCCGTGGTAATGACGCGTGTCGATTACTCGTAAATTATTTGCTCCGATATTATATGAGTGCACTGATTTACCAAAACTTAATATTCATAAAAACATCTAATCTTAACAAGTGGTTGCGCTAAAATACATATAATATACTTAGATCATAATTGAGGCCAATTTTTCTTTAAAGAAATGAAAAATATCTTGAAGTGATTTCTTGTCGATACTTTCATCGACATAAAACAAGTGAAAATTGATTGATCAAACAACAACTTTTGTGAAAAAAAGAAGATTAGTCACTTCAGGTGATGTTATTTTGTAAAAGTTAGTTTAATCAAAGTTTATTATTCGAATGACTGGGGATTTGAACGATTCAAGAAAAAGATTCTGAAACTGATATGAATAATATTTATTCTGAATAACGAGTTGTGTTCACTTGTTGAAAACCTGTTTTTGAACGAGGGTATATATAACAAAAAAATATTCGGATAGTTCAATTATAATTAACATGAATTACGAATCACCAGATGCTTTTTAATTGATAATGTTTGCTATTTCCGAAGGGAATGTTATATATACTTTACTATACTTTGATACATTTGCGATATTTCGAAATTGATTGATCATCGTGCAGAAGTGCACACTCAAGTTTATACATAAATATAATAAGGATTTCAACTTTATACACACGTATTATGAATTGGAATTTCAATTTGGATTCCTAGGAAGTAGCGAGTCGAATATTTGATAAATTCATTTGTATCAGTCAATTCAAATGCTCGTTTTTTGTTTATTCTTTTGGCAACAAAACGTTATTATGAACTTTTTAAATTTACAATGCTAATAATAGAAGTGATCAATAAATAACCACTTGTCAATAACCAGATTATAATTCTTAAATAATTTTATAAGATTTCATCTTAAATGTAATGTTTACGTTAGTTAAATAATATGGATGTAAAACACTTGTAAATAATTTCTTAACCGTTATGCGGTGCATTAAAAGCAATTTTATCATTTGATCTTAAATAAAAAAATTTGAAAAAAAAATAAAAGAAATTATAAATAAAAGTACATAATACCGGCGATCAATGAGATGAAACGGAAATATCGATGAATGATAAATGGATTGGAAATGAATATTACATAACGTTGATACAGTTTTTACTTTTCTTTTGCAATTTCGTTTAAACGGGTATTATTTTAAATCAATAAAATTAATTAATACAGTTAATAGAATTATGCAACTAGTCTCCTGTGAAAATTATTAAATTTATTTAATTTAAGATATAAAAAAAAAATTGTTTCATAATAATTTTTGCAGTTGCTAATTAATTAAATTCACAGTGTAAAGTTATATTAAATTATGAAATAATAATTAGGTTTTTGTTTAAAAAAAATCTGTTGAAAAATTTTTCTAACAACATTATCAAGGAAATGTTCGTCCATTATCTTGACAACCGTGTTTATGCTATGCGTTGCGAAGGAAATGATCCACCATATTTTCATGAGAAAACCCTACTTTTCTTAAATACATAATTAACTATATTTATCATATGGGATTTGCGAGATTTTAAAAACACACATATTAAAAATATCTTCTAACTGTACGCAAATTTAAATGTAATGTAAATTATTAAATTAAAAAAAAATTGGATAAAAATTAAAATTAAGCTTAAATCTCTCTCTCTCTCTCTCTCTCTCCAAAAATCAAATTTCTCATATTTTTGTCAAAATTATCCTTATTTTGTATTTAGTTTATATAAAAAGTTAAACTAAAAATAAGTTGAAAAACTTTTGTATTAAGTGAAAAAAAATTATATTTTTCAAATAAAATGAAAAATAAAATGCGGTCTTTCAGGACACTAAATAAATGTAATACAATCAATTTTTAATCTATTAAATTTGATTTGCAAAATTATATTCTTTCCTTAATCAGGATTATAGTCTACTATAAACTATTTTAAAACATTCCAGAATGATATTTATAATTCATTATATCAATATAATTACCGATTCCAAGGTCTTTTATATCAATTATGGTGTAAAATTATTATACTTTATATACTAACTCTTATCTAAAACCGAATCTCACTCAGTAAAAATTAATAATTGAAATCCACAATTTGTCTTTGATTAATAAAACTTTATATTCGTTTGAATATTTGATCGCTCGTAAACAAAACGATTATTGCAGAAAACTTATGATAATTGATAGGGAGTTCATGTTATCATGAAACGGAATTCTTTTGTAAAAATATATCGAACTGAAAATCTCTTTTAGATAAACCGATTCTGCTTATGCTAATATAGATGTTTAAAGCGTATAAAAGTCTTGCCCGCTGGGATATAAATCTTAGAAATCAGCAATTTATATCTTTCGACCATTAAGATATCGACAAGTGAAGCGCTACAATTTTCTAAGCTTTACTGGGTGTGATTTGAATCGCATCTAGTGCAATCTCAACTCACAGGCTAAAGATATCGTTTTGTTAATATTTCTTTCATACTCTATTGATCAATTTGAAAATCTTTGCCAGCCAAACTTTTTTGTTATTTTCCCTTCTCCTGTTTCATTCTCATCTTTATATCATATCGTCATTTAACATAAAAATTTTCCATTACAACTGGGCAAAATAATATATGATCTAAACTGCAATTGATCTTGTGCATAACAAAAATTCACTTATCTTATTACACACAACTTTTAAACATTTTTAACCGTTGCGTGGGAACAATTTGTCTGACACTAAACTGGATATGGTTCCAATCCTCTTTATATATTTAATGTTCGATCATTGTAGTTAGACTCTTGAACAAAAATTTTAAAATTTATGAAACATTCAAGAAGTTAATTTCAACTTGACATAAATTAAAATAGCATCTCTAAAATGATAAGATATTTGTTTAACAATTTTTATATCTCTGAATGAGCTTAAACGATTTCTCAAACAAGAACAATACGAAGGAAATTTTCTTCTCAAAAGAAGCAATGACATTTCTTTTCATTCATTATTTTTTCAATTCACGCTTTCCTTGATTAAACTTCAAGTATTCTTGAAAGAAAATAAATTTTTCATTCTATTAAAATTAATTTGTTATCTGAATAAAATTACAAAAAAACTATTAAACATTTTGTGCAGTAAAATGACTTTAGAAGAAAAATTGCAACTGACTTTAAAAGATACAGATTTATAATTCCAAATGAATTTTCATTGGTCATCGCGAAGGGTATATAAAATTGTATTACCAACTAATAGTTGTTTTCGCAAGTCCACTTAACGTTTAAATAATAATACCACACAGAGCTTATGCGTTTTCTAATGCGTTTTGTTAAGACGATAATTTGCGTGGGTGGTGAGACAGGCATTGTGCGTGACGATGCTGAGAGATGCACAGTGGCGTGTTGTGTGATATAAGCCCCGTATGGGTCGAGCACGTGCTTCGAGTTTAGGTCTTTGGGGAGGGGATGGAAAGGCCTCGTAGGATTTTAAGCCGAAAGCCTCGTGAAAGCGCGTCGCTTCATTACCTTTTGTTAAAGAGATACCAACTAATTAAACGTCATAAAATGCTGCTGATTGCAATTTGCTGAACCAACTTGGTTGCATCACTTCCTGTTCGCGCGTTCACCTACGTACACTGTGAGCAGTTCAAAATAAGATTCAACGTTGATTCATGCGTTGACATTGAAAACAATAATAGCGGACAAGAGATGGACGAAAAGTTTTCAAATTAAGGCCGACATGAATATTTATGAATGGGGTCAGATTTGAAATAGTTTTCAATGAGACTAATTAACATATTTCAAATTTATTTTTACGACAAAGCTTAAAAGAAAGTTATTATTGAAGAGATAACCCTCTTTTTTCATCCTGAAGTGTTTATTCATGCAAATGTTCTTTTTTAATTTTACAAATAGCATTTAAAAAAAGTTTACAAAGAAGATATCAATAAAGATGTGCCATAATGAAAGAGTTGAGAACATTTTTACAGTGATTGTTATATATATTTTAAAGATAAAATGCAACACAAATATTTGAGACGAAAAAAATCATTTTCTGGAGAGGAAAAAAATTATTCAAGTTATATTATTATTGCTTCTTTATGTCTAAAACTGGTTTTAGAATTAATTTAACAGTTTAGGTTTAGAAAATGAAGAAAAATTAACTTTTACAATTGTAACTTTTAAATCCAGAGAATAAATACGTTAGTTTAATTTAACTTGTGTATATTACTTCTTTTTTCATTTAATGATAGATACAGATTCAAATGCATATACAATGAGAAAAAAAAACTTCAACACAGAATACATTTTATAAATTTGTTTCACAGTTTATGGATACCTGACCGGCAGATTGCACTGGTCTGCTGATTCGCAGCTACTTGAGCATACGCAGTTTTAGAATTACCATTTGTAATAAAGCCAATAATTAATAATCTTATACAACAACCAATAATAAGTAACAGCAAAATTTATTAATCTGATACATAGAAATGTACACTTTTAAAATAATATTAAAAATTCAAAATACTGTAGAAATATGATCACTCAGTTTCATTTGATCCAATTAAGAATTTACTTTTAAGTGTTTAAAGTTAAATTTAAGTTAAGTAAATTCAAGTTAATATAAAACAAATCATTTCAAAAATGGCGCAAATGGTTTCTAATATTTTTTAGATATTTTATGAGAATACATTTTGTAATTACAAAAGTATTTAAAATTATACATTAAATACATTTTTTTGGTTATATAATCTAAACTTTGAGTAGACTTAATTTTTTTTAAATACATGTTTTTGCATTGTACTTACCAGTCATTAATTTCGATTAAATTTATAATCTTTGATACAACATTGTTATTTGCATGTTTCGCATAAAAAAAGTATTACCAATCTACTCTTTTGTACTGAGCCAATTTAAACAAAAATAAAATAAAAAAAAAACCTTCTGATATGGTGATTGCAATCAACACTGAGATTAAATTGTTAATCAACGCAGAGAAGATCACTTCACTTTATCATATAAAGCGAATTTTTGTTAGACGCTATCAAATTCCTCGGCAATTACAAACTTAGTTGTTTGCCAGAAAGTTACTGTCAATGAATAAACATTTATGGCCGAATTATACGTTCAATTATGTTTATAGGTGTAACTTAATTACAGTTATAATTATAAACCATTGTATTGATAACTTTTTTCTTTACGAAAAGATGTTATGAAGACAGGATTATAATGAAGCTAAACATTATGTAGAAATAAAGTGTACCGGTATTTTGTCAAAAAAAAAAAAAAGAAAAAAAAATCCGTGAGTTACACACTAATTACTTTACGCGAAATTGGATTTTGGAGTGTAGTATAGTTCGCATATCAATTAAAGTCAGCTTTTAATTACAATATATGAGAAATTTTAAGATTAAAGTATTTTTTTCATTACCACTAATTGTAAGCAGGTATGAAAAATTGGTCTTAAATAAAGTGTATTTCTGGTTCATGAAATAAAAGACTACAATAAGAAATTACTGAAAAAAGACTCCCTTGAATTTCAAAGCAATAAATAATAACTTTTTCAGTTACCCTGTGGAAAATTTTGAATTTTTTGTATCAACTTTGTCTATTCAGGTTAAGTTTCAGCAACATTTTTTTAAAACAAAATTTCTAATGAAACTCGATAAAATTTTCCCGAAGCAGAGAAATTTTGCATTTAATAACCAAGTGAGTCATAGTTCACGTTAAATATTGCCGCAGTTTTGCAGTCAATTGAATAATTCGTATGTGTATAAGCACGGACAAGCGATTGTTATTGTAATAACAAATGTGCACTCTCCCTCGGGCGATAAGCACAATGAACAAATTCATTAATTTCTCGCTGCAAGAAAGTGCTCTTGTCGCGAGCGCTGACATATCCGGGACAAATGAAACCGTTTTATTGCGATAAAGTCTGCGTTGTTTCTTGTATCATGGATGAGCTCAGGATGAGCTTTGGCTCTCACTGCGTGTATAAATACCTATACAAGTATAAGAAAGGCAACTTGGGCCGACCGCCCATAAGACTTTCCATTGTGACTGGCCGTGACATTGTAAAACGTGTATATTACATTGACTGCCATTTATGTTTATTCACAAAATCCAGGGGGAAAGTTGTGCAAAATTTATTCATTAAAATTTGTTTCTTAAAATCACTAAAACAATTAACTTGGCTTGGAACTTGAGACGACAATTAATTTGCAAAAAATAGTGTCATTAGAATTCTTTGCAACAACTGAAGCAGACTGATTTATTTATTGCAAAAAGTACAAACAGTTTAACGTTTGTTCACAGCATTCTTTTACAATAGACTTGTATTTTTTCATTCAAGATTTTTCTCGGCGTTAAACTGCATTTGTTGTCTCAGATTGATAGAAATCAAGATACGCAGTTGGAATATGAATTATTGTGTACGTAAAAACAAGAAAAAATTAATACAAAATAAGAGAAACGGCAACAAATACGAGTTGAATGATTTGATTTGCAAACAATAAGACAAGTCGATGCAATTTGATTCACATTTTTTGTGCCAGTCTACAAGATTGGTTTAGTTATATTATGTGCAAGTAGGAAACAAGTCAAGCGAGAAAAGTGTCGTGTACATAACTTAAGTCGCGAAACACATAGTTTTGATGTAGGTTTGCCGATCAGCTGGCTCTGGGTCACTGTAACCGAAAGCTCCGTTTTAAATGCGAGCTGCGGTTGCTTTGTCAATGTCTTTTGTGTGTATGTGGTTGGAATAATTACTTTGTTATAGCCGTTTATGAAAGTATTTTAATCTGTAATGTTTAGCGTTTGAACCGTTAATTCGGATTATTAAAAAATAACATTGAATTGAAAATTATTAAAAATAACATTGAAATCAAAAAGATTTATTGGTTACAAAAATTGTAATTAAATTATTTGTTTGTTCCAAAACGACCAATAAATTATGTGATTTTGAGATAAATTTATATGTTATTGTTCAGACCTTTAAAATAAAAACACTGAATAGAAATGATTTAAAGTTTTAGAAATCGATGTAACTGAAGCCATTAAATTAAAATAATAATTATTTTTCTATCGTCAATGTTCAGATTTCATTAACAAATTTTCTTATTTTTCAAATAAACGCGATCAGTGTAATTCCAGGTATACTTGCAGCGAGTCTTGAGAAAATGAGATTTTTAATTAATTGACTTTCAATAATAAACATTCTTCTCAGGCAAAATAAATCATTTTCAATTGACTATATATTCCGCGAGAAACCTGCGCTTATTGTTTCTCAATTGATTCTTAGTTTTATATTATAAAAAGATCTCGCAAAAAAAAGTTCATCGTGCTCATATATAGTAGATACAATTTCCTTCTTTAAATCCTCGGCAACATCTAAATCTGATAACTGTTTCAAATATCTTTTCACTGGGCATTTATTAAATTCAATTCCCGAACAAACAACGTGAGTTGCCTGCTATCATTGATGAAAAATCAATAAGTACAAAACACATTTCTCCACACTCGTCCAAAAAAAAAACAAAAAATAAAAAAAATTGAAATAAAAGATTTTCCGCCCACGAATCCTCGTTACTATGATCTGTATGACCCACATGCTCCTCTCGATTGAAAATGATTCATTCACCTAAATCAATATTCCAAACGTGATCATTACCTTGCCTTCTCCCACCCACAACCCAATTCTCATAATCAGACCATCTTGAATCCCGCGGGCAGAAATAATAATCAAATACAAATACTTTCTCCGTTCTGGTACCCACATGTTGTTTTTGTTGCCAATTGTCAGAGTCAGTCTTTAATTAACCAAAAAGTAAATTCTGTCCTAGACGAAGAGTCCGCAATGGAGAGGAGGACTTGACGGAGATGTTCGCTAGAATTCCACGGTAGTCGCGGTTTCTGGTTGGTTGGTAAGTGGGACTAGCGGGGACTCATAGGCAGGATCCCTCCTACGAGAGGCCGCAGTCGGACTCGAACCTGAACCCATCGCGTTTCCCAACAGTTTTCAAGTGCGCGCTAGACGCCAAGTTCAAGTGCGCAACAGAACTCAATCACGATCTCGCAATCGGCGCCGCGTGGATCGCGCTTCGGGCCTATTTCATCCGACACACCGTTCTGCCGCCTGCGAGCCCGCTCTTACTCTGAGACAACCAACTTCCGCTTTTAAGTAGACCCACGAACAAGATTCGTCGTTCACGTGAAACGAGAATTTTTTTTTGATTATTAAAAATAATTAACCCGCGATTCGGGCCGCGACTTTTTGTACGCTTCAGGAAGTGCCCGATTTACGTGATCGATCGCCGATCGTGAACAGTGGATCTGAGATATAAGTGCACAGGTACGATATACCAGGATATTTTCGGCCGGTTCTGTAACTAGTATTTGCACAACTGGCGCTAAGGAATACGAGGACTTTGGGGTGAAAAATTTTTAAGGTTTCATCACCTTGTCTTTTTTAAGAAAATTTTAAGGGATCATTTTTTCTAAATTGACAAAAATAATAAGTTTTTTTTCTAATTTTTTTGTCTACATCAGAAATGTTAACGTTTGACTTGAAAAAATATTATAACTTTAGTTTTAAAAAAAAATTTGATTAATTAAAAAAGTTTAAAAAATGATTACTTTCTAAATTAAAAGTTCTAACTTTTTATCCTGAATCGAAAAAACTTTTTTTTTTTATTAATAAATAGTTTGTTTTAAGGGATATTTTATCTAAACTAAATGTTTTTTTTTGTTTTATTTAAATTTATAACTTTTCTTTTGTTTTTTTGATGTAAAGTTCTTCGTTCAAAATTTTAAAAGCTGAGCTGACTGACATGACAGTATTTTGAAATAGGAAGAGCTAACTTACAGAGCTTTGCAATTGAAATGAGTAATGCGGGTAAAGGATTCTTATGAATTTAACATTAAAAAACGAGAAATGGCTGATAACAGTTAATAAGTAAGCTGAATCGATTTTATAACTGTTTGCACAAGCATTTTCACGTTGCTATAAGTAAATGTAATTAATTTTGGCATTTTTTGAAAAAGCTTTGAGTGATGATTTTACGTTTATTGTTGGAGATCAAATGTAAAAGATGTGTACTTTATAAATAAGACTGTTTTCCTTCAAAGTCATTTTATAATTAAGATCTTTTTTCTTCAATTTTTCTTATTATTATCAACTTTAAATTCAATAAATTTGATAATAAAAGTACATTAATAATCTTTTAAAATTATAGAACATGAAATAAAATTTTTGATAATCAATTATCAAAATTAAAAACTTTATCATAATATTATTCTGAATATATAATAGAAAATAAATCAAGGAGTTTCTACTCCGAATATTTTGTAATGTATTAAAAAATGGGTCCTAGCAGATGCATGAAACAATTGTAAGATGATAATTCGATTAAAATTGAAAAATTTACTTTTACATAAAGAGTCAAATTCAGAACAGTAAATCTGTCTAATACTTCAAAACGTGAGGATTTATGCGAGCTGTCAATTTAATTGCATGTTTCCCGAGTAAGTTTACTCGATAATAAATTTTTAGCTAATGGAATGTTGGGACATTAAAAAGGTAGCTGCTTCTTTTCAGTGTCAAAGGAAACTGAAGCCTTTTCTAATTTAATACCGAACATTAGAGCTACAAAAGCCTCACAAAATGCGTTGTACTTTATAACTAAAATCTATACTTTATACTTAAAAATAAAATTTTCATCCTTAATAATTAATTTTTTTGTAACAAAAGAAACACATCGTTCTATAGAAAAGTTTTCACAAAACAAATTTTTTTTAATCTCTGAATTAATTGTAATTTGAATAACTGATATTTTTTTTCAATTGAGTTACGAAATTATTTTATCTTAATACCTTGTAAAACTAATATTCAGTCTGAAAATGATTATTGTTCTCTTTTTTTCAATGTTAATAATCTCTCGTTAAAATTACTGCTCGTATAACAAAATCGTCTATGACATACGGGGAAGTTATCTCGACCGGCAATTATAAACGCAATTACCAACATTCCGGAAGCTAAACTTTTATCTTCATCTCAATAAAACTTTCCGTGTTTCGTGCGTATTACAATCCCGTGTGTCTGCAATCAAATGCAGCACCTGCAAACACACAATCACCGTTCCTATTTTCAAAGAACAAACAGAAACGCGCCACAGACTTGTGTCAATAAAACTTTAATAAGTCAAACACACAGAGCATACGTATGTTGCCATTTGTCATAAAAAACGCAAGCCTGATATCAATTCATCGATTTCATCAGTGAAAATTGCCGGACTAATTCAGTTAAAAGTTTTTTTACATTATTCATGATACTTCATCCTGTATGTGATGCATTCAATTTGTACACTCTGACGTATTGTCAATAATTGTCTTTACAATGAAAAAAGTAGATGGAAAATTGATTTACTTGTTGTAACTCTAAATCTGTTGATTTAAAATCTCATTTGAGGTATTACAATTTTTTATCTAGTTTCAACTCCAGTAAAAAGAGTTTTTTTTTTTTTACAAAAATAACATCAAAGATACCGATCTTGTGTTTTAAAACACCAGTTTTCACTGTAATAAAAGTTTTATTTCCATTTTACTGAGCAGTTTAATCAGTCTTTTTCATAAAAGATCTTTTCAACCCTATAGGAAATAAGCGCGTGTCTTCTTACAGATTTTTTTTTCATTGAATTATGGAAAAGTGTTTTTTCTCCAAATGGTTTTCAGCGTTTAGAATTAATTAAATTGCGGTTTATGCTTATATGTTGTGAGGCGATAGTGAGTTTCATCCGGTCAAAAGGCTAGTCTTTCACAGGGGCATCCGATGGAAATGAGGTTCTATTTGCGGAGGCACTTTAGGAAAGTGTTCGCTTTCCTGCCGGGTTCCTTCGCCTGGCCGTGTTTATGCTTCTATCAAGACCGAGCGTGCATAATTGTGGCTAATCTTAAGCAGCTAATGATTCGAACGAGGTGCGCAGAGATAGGCTGCGGAAGACGATCGCCATGCCAATTGAAACGTCATTCCAAGAATTATTGTAGCCGTCATGAGAAATTGACATAATTGCACACGGTATTATGAAACTTCTTTCACAGCTTTTTTGTTTTACGTTCTTTTTTTTGATTTGCACCGGATGCATGCAGAGCTTTTTAAATCCAAATTTTCAAAGGTTTTGAAAAAATACTATTTAACTTTACAAAAGTATTTGTAAAGATACACAATTGTTAACAAAAAGATTATTCAAATCTGGCTTTATGAAAAAAAAATTAAATATACAGAATAAAATTAAATGTTTTTCAAAATGGCGGTTGATCTCGAAAAAATAATTTTGTTTAAGGAAAACTTTTCCCTTCGCTTTTGTGTGCATTAAAATGTCGAGCATTTTAAAAGACGACATAAACTGGCTAAGTCGAGAAAAATTGTAAGATTCACTGTGCAATTTCACACGTTTCTCAAGTAAAAATCAGCACTCTTGATTTTTTGCTCTGCACGATATAAACCTGTTGCGCGGAGGACAATTTTGCAAGGACAAAATGAGCGGCGTTAGTGCGCAACTTTTCTTGCCGATTCTACTGTCGATTTTCAACGGAGCGGTCAATCTTCATCAGGACAATGGAATGCTTCCAATTCGGCGAGGATCCGTTAGCTTTAAGATCGACCATTCGTTACGCATAACAGGGAATCACCAGCTTCGTCGTGGTTCCGATCGTTGTTTCTACACATTCCGCATTTTGCTTGAGCGTTTCTTTGAGCCGTTTCGAGAATTGCTTACATAGCTTTTTCCACCGGCGCGCAAAAAGATTATAGACAAGAGAGATGGAGTGAAAAGAGCCGCAGTTTTAAATAAAATAATTACGTCTCTCTGTTGCGCGGATAATTGCGAGTGAAAAAGTTGGTCAGTACAATGATTGAGATACAGTGAGAAAAATATTATAATGTTTTAGAAAATTATTACAATTTGAAACTCAAATTTGAGCTGCAAATTTTTTTTCTTTCACAATTATCCTGACGTAAAATAAAAAAATAATAATAATCATAAAGTCTAGTTAACATTTTTAGAGTCTTCTTATTTCTTCATAAGTTTTTTATTTTTATTTTTGGACAAAAAAATGATTTCAAAAGAAATATTTGTTTTAGTTTCAATAAATCGTAACAATTAAATTTAAAAGATGTTGATGGGTTGACAATTAAGTGGGTTGATTGTAATTATAAATATGTCTTTGAGGCTGATAGGAATCCGTATAAACGTTACGGAGAAATTAATAGCTAGAACGGATGGGATTTTAAATTGATGGTTGAAGACAAGACAGTATATTATGTGCGAATATTTTGTGATTGTGTGAGTGCTGTTAACAATTTCAATTCTTTTGTTTATTTCTTTTTTCTATTGAAGTGAAACTGACCAAGTTCGGTGTGAATTCCAAGCTTGCATGTATTACTTTTAATTTAGCACTCACTTTTAGATTTAATGTTTACATTTCATTGTATTTATTTAACAATGACAAGTGTTTCTTTGTTTCTGTTATAGAAAAATTATTCTAATAAAATAAAAGTAATTACATTGTGTCTGAAACAAATTTCAATTTAATAAAATTGTTTTTTTTGTACTTTTAATATTAATAGTAATATAAAAAAAATTCTAAATATAACTTTTTTCCGGAACTTTTTTACGATTACATAAAACCACTTGAGGGATACAATAATTTAAGGAAAAATTCCTGCAGAACGATACCATATTTTTGCTTAATTTCTTGGAAATAAATCTACGATAATTTGTTTATGAATTAGATGGTACACAATAGAATTATGCAATAAAATGTAAGATGTAAAGAAAGAAAGAAAGAAAGCAAAAATACAATTGATGTATTATTTGGGTCACGTGAGTAACAGGAATCGTGATAATTCAACCACGGAAACTAGTCGAGATTGTGACTGTTTAAGACCACAGATCAGAGAGTTCTCGAGAATACAACTCACGCGGTTATAGCTCACCGCAGCAATGTCGTGGCCGCGACAACTATTACATGAAATTAATATAATACTGTCCACCATGTCAACATAATTTGCCTAAACGGTATTAATTTGCTTCATGCGATACTTAACATTCCAGACTTGGTTGTTGTTTTTTTTCTCAAAAACCTCAGACTCATAACTTATTCAAAGTAATTTTCAATTAAGTGATGTTTTGTTCCATTAGTTAAACTGACTTGAGTTGATTCTTTAATGCAACGCATAAAATAAGTCTAATCAGAAAGGCATTTTAAATCGCATAATTTTAAGCTGCATATTAAAACTTATTTTTAGGTATAAAAATTAAAACCTGAACAATAAATAGTTTTATGACTTAAAAGAAAATAATTTCAGACATGAAACAAAAATTGACATAGAAATTGATTTCAAATGACATACATACTTGGAATAATTTTTTGTTTTATTTAAAAAATTACCATTAAGTGCGGGTTTTCAAGCATTCAAAAATGATAACAGATAATTAAGTTCTATTTTTGTTCGAGAATCACATTCTGGTTAAAGTGGAAAAAATTTAAATAACAAGTCAAACTACTAGAAATAGACTACATACGCATGTGTAAAAAGGAAAAAAGTTGCTATTTTCAAATCAATTAATTAAACTGAGATCCAGCATGTAATACTCGTCAATAATAAGAAATTACATAAATTTACTCTCCAATTAGAAAATAATTACAACTACTTTCATTATCATCAATTTCTTAGACAGATTCTGATCTGAATCATGTTTTAATTTTTTCTTCAAATCGCGAGAAATATCTTTTTTAACAACACATAAGAAAAACTGAAAAGAACTGAAAAAGCGATTAACAAGTGTTAAATAACAAAAAAGAAAAACTGTTCCCCTCGATAACTCTCGATATCTTCTCACTAAAATCTGAGTTATATTTAATTACAGTACAATTGTTTCAAGATCAAAGATAGATTCACCAAGCTGGGATGAAAATCAGTTAACAGTCAGCAAATTTTCGACTAATTGAAAGCCATTAATAACCAGTCGTCAAAATGATTATAATTATAAAAGCAACTTATCCGGCGGCCACTCTCAATTAGCCGATCGTGGAATTCCTTTTCACGCGAAATCCCAGTAAAATAACAAACCAATCTCGCGAGAGTGCATTAATTCGAACCGGTCAAGCGGTACAGCATTTTTGCCTAATCAGTGATCAAAAACACGTTCATTTCCTACGATCAGATATAACAATCAATTTTCATTAGAGCAACCGGCGGCAACCGGGAATCGTGTAAACCCCTTCCTTCCCACCCCCCATTTAATCATAACTTCTTGCGCCATAAATCCTCACAAGCAGTTTGTTGGAACTTAATAAACTCGACACCACAAATGAGAGTCAGATTAATTCAAATCAGAATTTCAATAAATTATTCCACCGGGGGTGTTTAACATTTTCTACTGGTTGATCTCGAAAAACTGGTACCAAACGGTGCTTTCAATTTTTGTGCGAACGTTTTCCCTCTTTTGCCTGTTTTTCCAATCTCATACATATTCATATGTGATACGTGTTGCATTTGAAAAGTTTGACTTCCGGTGGCAACTGTTTTCTTGCAGGTGTGCGACCTTGCCATCACAAAGAGCTGACCCATTTGTGTAATCATTTTTTCAACAGCCATCATAATTTACAGCACAAAAAAGAAAAGAAAAAAATTTGCCCTCATTCTCTTTACGATGGGTTGTAAAGACAAATTTTATGGAATGACAATTTCCTTTTCTCAATTTTTTGTCGTCAACTTAATAAAGACGAAATCTAGGAGTATACCTTCAACTTTCAAGGTGGTTTTGTCAACTTGGTCTCGATCTTTATCAGCGTGTTTTTATCCGCAGGATCATCTCTTTCGGGGGGAGGACGAGTAGCGCTGCAGATTCGCTCGCAAAAATGGGAGCGAGAAGTCCGGTCTCGGTTGGGGTTAAAAAATGTGAATTACCGTTAAAGAAGTACACACACACACACACACACACACACAAAGTCTTAGTCGGCTCTCTCGTTTCCAATGGGATCTCGCGACGAGATGCGAGGGAATAGATAAGCGCAACGAAATTCTCAGCCGGACACGACACCAGATCCCCATTGATCGTCGATTGAATTATTTCAGCAGATGAAATTATCGGATTCTCGTCGGCGCGATCGCCTTTTTGTTCTTCACAATTTATCGACGATAACCTGACGTGCATATTATTATTTATAATTACAAGATTTCTACTTGCTTTTATTCAAACTTTGATAAATTCATTTGCTTTATTTTGAAATCATAACTTTTTTCTGCTACATTATATTTTAATATTCAAAATTTTTTCAACAAATTTGCTTTCTAAATTTTGTTTATTTTGTTTCTGTTAAACAAGAAAAAAACAGAAGTGTTAACTACTGGTAGCCGCACAAAGTACTTCTCGTAAACAATGATCCTGCTGGAAAAACCGTGCAGTGGAGAATTCGTAGAAAAAGCGGCAAAAAAGAAACAGCAAGAGGGAAAATATCAGAAATCACAGGTTCAGCAGCGCAGCTTTACACTGTACTTAAATCGTTCATTCCGCGGGACGCCCGAGCAGAAAGTTCACATTGTACTGCGCGATGAAAATCAGTCGGCTTATGAGTGTGAAGAATAGCGAAGGATGGGACCCGGTCGTTAACATAATTGTAAACGCAGCTTGTATGCACTTCGACTTCCGGGTACGGTTACGGTCAATGTTTTTCTTTTCGCTTTTCATTAGCGCAAAATATCGCGTTCGGATTTACGCATAAGCTACTCCTCTTACCATTATTTTCCATCATAACAATAATCTCTTCTTATTATATATATGTATTACATTATTATTATCATTTAGTTTATTATTGTTATTTCGCGATACGAAACAGAAAAAAAACAAAAATGAAGCTGATTTGCCTTGCTTGAGGCCGATATGCTTTGATAGGGCAAAAAAATTGTCCTGCTTTTCTCGTGTCAAGATACCTGACAAATTATAAGGAAAAATAAAATTAAAAAAATGCGAAAGGTAGCTTTGCGAGGGAATGCTTGTATATTTCTCGGAGCCTGTTTTTCATCGAAATTGAAAACGGCGTGCGAAATCGTCGGAATGATTAACGCGCGACGTATTGATGCGACTCATTTATAATGCAGCATTTTTGTTGCATTGTATGATTTATTCGACGAGGAAGCAACCGGGCATATTTATGGAATTGATTAAAATTATGAATTTTCTCGTTTGTCTCTATTTTTTGTATTTCTTCGTTTTTTTTTCTTTTTTTTCATCGATAGTAATCGTGTTAATTAATTGAAGGATGAATGAAGAAATGCGGACGATAAGAAACTCGTTGGTTCATTATTATTTTAGTTCCTCGAACTACATTACAAAGTTGCGCGAGAAAATGAGCCCGACGAAATATAAAACTTTACACTCGATAAATGCTGGATGATCTTGCTGACAGAGGATAATATAACTGAATAAAAGTCTCCCTTTTACTTGCCAGTAGGATCGAAGTGCTAAATGGCTCTTCTTTTAATTAAATTTTGTAGAGAAAAAAAATATGTAGAATGTCGCAATTATGTCAATAACCCGATGTACGGCACAATTTTTTTATTCAGTTTTAAAGTTTTAAATTAAAATGTATTTTATGTGTGTTTTTGTCGGTTTGCTTATTGCAACTTAATTTTACTTTATTTTGGAAATGAATTCGTATATATAATAGAAGCATCTTTTTAGTATAAATAAAATTCAAATAAATGTGAGCTTGTTATTTTGTTCAAACTTTTTAACATGAAATGCATATATAAAGAAATATAATGAAAAGCTGAAGTCAAATTGATCAAACCCGATAGTTGTTGAGAGTAAAATTGTATGTTTATGAACGATTCAATATTTTTTTTAAAAAAAGAGAACAAAGTTGAAAGAAAATATGTACACTTTAAATGTTTAATAAATCAGAAATAAATATTGATTGATTAATTAAAAGTGAAATTGATGTTTAACATTAAAATGAGCAATTAAAAAATGCTCTTTTCAGAAGACTGTAAATAAACTTTAACATTGTACACAAGTTGTGTAATTGCGAATGTATAATTTATGATGATACAACCGCGTGACAGTGCAAAAGCCGCGTATCTTTCTAAGGTACATTCTAAATTCATGTTAAATAAATATTCAATAAGACGCAGCACACATATTCAGTTTGCGGATCGCGATCTCCGAAACCGGCAGGTTGGCGTTAAATTATTCGCGATTGAGCTCGAACAAACGCGACATTTCTGCATAAAACATAAATGTATATAATATTTCGTCAATTTGGGTCAGATGCAAATGTCTGAGAGTGCGAGTGTGGCGAACGGTACCGCGCCATAAGAGTAGCAGTTTGTACATTTTAACACCTTGTTTAGTAAGCGTGCCATAACAAAAATGCTGCAGCTTTTTATAAAGCTTCAATCGTTCGGAAAGTTTGTAAATTATAGCAAAATTATTCAAACTGCTTGTTGAAAAAGTTTATATTTATTTCCGAAAGAGTAATTTTACATTTTTAAATCTAAAAATTGTACTTACATTTTAAATCTAAAATGTATATTTTTCACGTGGAAACAATAAGTTTATATTTTTCTGAATCATTTTTTTCCTAATTTCTGTTGATGAATTTTTTTAATGGACTCACCCCATACAATCTCTAATCAAATTATATTTTCTTAACATTGTAAAAGAAAAAAAAATTTAGTGGTTGAACAATGAAAAGAACTGAAAAGTGACAAAATGTCGCGCATCTGCAGAATTATAAAAAGATCCTGTTGCAACTTAATGGGCTAATTAGTAATTATAATTACTAAAATTATTTAAAAATATAAAAGTTAAATACCATTACTTAAATAATCATCACTTAAGTAATTGAATACTTAATTAATTAATTACTAAAATGCTCATTATTTAAATAATTATTCGAGTAGTAACATCGCGAATCACATACACTACCCGCCATAAGTTTTTGGACACTTATTTAAAAATTATTTTATGTTAAAACCGCTGTAACTTTGGGACAAATCTATAAAAAAAGTGCGCAATTCAGTATGGTAGTCACATGTATATCCAGTTTGAAGAAATTGAACCGATATTGAAATTACCTTGTCTCGCACCCTTATTAACACACCCCTCAAGTAGCTATTTATTGAAAAAAATATTATAAGCATTTAAAAAAAAGCTTGATATAATTTTTTGTCGCCGAGATATCCCATTTTTAATTGACCCGTGAAATCAGATATTTTAATTGATCTCATTGTTATAAAAATCAAGTTTCAAGTTCATACACAAAGTGTTAACGCATATACACTGGGGGCTGATCGAAATTACTCATTTTTTATGTACAAGCATCTCTATATTCGGGTCGCCTATACACCATTCCTAACATATCTGACATTTAATTTAAACAAATTTGTAAGGCCACCCTTATATTTAACTGGGGAGTAAATAAAAGTAAAACTAGATATGTTTCGGTGAAACACAAAGTATGTTTGACACCAAAGGACGAAAGTGCGGGTTTCTGGGCGGGAGTGCAAGTTGACCGAGCGAAGCGAGGGCAGTCAGCACCTCTGCACTTGAACCCGCACTTCTGTTCAATGGTACACATGATATTTTTCACCCCGTCGAATCCGAAAATACTGACTTTTAACTCCCAAACCAGGGACAAAATCGCACTTGAATGTTCGTCCTTGAAAATTGCACTCTCGTTTCAACTTTGGGAGTCGAATGTCAGCATTTTCGGTCGGAGGTATGAAAAAACGCTTGCTGATTACTTCATTAAGCATTTTCAGATCCTAGTTTCACTTTTGTCCCGCAGTGCGTAGAACATCGCATCGTTCTCAGCGCTTTTAGAATCTTATGGCATAATATATTCTTCACTTCAATCATTATGCTGTGATAAACAATTGCAAAAAAATAGTAAATTGATTAAGAATCAAGATGCAAGAGCTGGGACCGAAAATATGTTTCACACACATCATTCAAATGTTGCAAAATGAATCTAAATGATTTATTCTTGAAATGCCAGTCAAGCATTGGGAAAATTCCCATAAAAAATTAAAAAATACTTTCAATTATATGTAAAATACACTTATGTGAACACATATCAATAGAAAATTATATTCTTAAGCATAAGATAATGATGGCATCAATAATCAAGTACTTAAGTAATGACTATTTTTAGCAATCATTACTAAAAATAATGATTAATGATTCTAATATCAATAATGATTATTGAGTAATTAAACATCTGAATATTTATCCAATTTCAGTAATGAATAAACCCCACTCTGAACTTAATAAATATAATTTGACCATTTTTTTCTTTCTTCTGAATATTACTTCGACAAGTCCTCAACGTGGAAACGTTATTTGTTAATAAAAGCCCGAGATAACAAGTTCACTTCGGTGCATTGACACACGTCCCGCGGTTATGTCATAAACCGTCAATACTCACTCGAGTTTAATTACGACGCATTATTATCTTGACAAAATAATTCAATAATGAGTCTTTTCAGACACATCCAGTTTTGATACGATCTGTCAATTTTCTTTTCCGAACACCTTTCCCAGCTCTTATCTGGGTCATTGTCATCGCAATCTCTTACACTCATTTATATATGTCCACCAGTTTTATATTATATCTCTTTTGTTTTTGGCTTTACGATTATGACGCTCATTCCCAACTGTTAATTCTCATTTGCATAATTTTGATCTGCTTATCTGAAACGCGCACTCGATCTCGTCGTCATCTTTAACCTGTTAACTTTTTGTTTCCTTTTTTCGCCCGGAGATTGATCTGCATAAGTTGCAGATTATAACATTGTATATCGGAAAAGATCTTGCAGCCGAATGAAGATACGCTTTTCTTTTTTTTTTGTTTAATTTGAAATGTTGCTCGGGATTAGTGCAGCTTTTTGGGAGATGTAGCACGAATAAAAGTGCATTGTGAAGAACATCTTTGGTTTGTTAATTAGATTACCATACGTGTGACTGACCAAAAAAAAGTAAACGAGACACTTTATTTGTACGTCGTGACCGACATACGAAAACGCATACCGTATCTGGGAAGTTGATTTTTGCTTTAACGTGTGTGTCTGAGAAAAATTCCGCGAAAGTATGGGAAACGTCTCATCGTCAGTTAGTTTCGCGGAAGTTTTTGATATCTCGTGTCGAATTATAAAAAAGAAAAAGAAAACGAAAAAAAAAATTGTCAGCAGAGAAGAAAAAGAGCGCGAGAACCGAGTATGCGACGTGTCGATCTTTTTCTAATTTTGCGTGCTTGAAAGGTTTTCATATACGCGCAGAAAGTTTTCAAGGCATGATTGACATTTTTCGTATCGTAGAAAGTGTCTTTCCAGTTTTCGTCAAATTTTATTGATTTTATAATTATCATGATATAAACAACAAAATTTCAAGAAATGTCAGACCCAATTATAGGATAAAACATATATTTTGAGTTCACGAAAAATCAAGTTGCAAATTGATTATAACTTCTTTTTATTTTGTTGAATTTCATATTACATTTTATCGAGTGCAATTCAACTTGAAAAGTCGAGATTTTTTTCATTTTTAAAAGTACGATTTTGGTTGTAATATATTATTTTTTTCATGAACATATCTGACTTGAGTTTAGATTCGATACGATGAAATAAAATTGTATACAAATAATTAAGATTTGCTATCAGATTTAAACGAAATTTTGTATGATTGGATCTTTTGATAAAGAAAAAAGCAAGTTTTATTTTAAATGCTGCGTACTTTTTAAAATATAATAAACGAAGATTGTAATTCATTTACTTCAAAGCTTTAGTTATTAAAAAATTGTTTTTAATTTCACAACTTGTTCGTTATTCATCAATTGAGAGTAAAAGCTAATTTATTTTTTTGATGAAAAATTGATCAGAAAAAGGAAAAATGTTCAATTTCATGTTTTGATTAATTTTCTTGTTTAATAAAATTGTGTCTTTGTCAAAGTTTATGTTACCTAATGTTATTATTATCAGGGGACATAATACACATATCACTTTTCTGAAACAAATAAACAACAGTATATAGTCTGTCAGTTGTCTTGCTTTGATTTTTATCTTAACATTAATAGTTGATCAAAAACAATAATGTTGCGCGACACCAGACAGAACAAAAGCAGAACAATCGAATTATTCTGTCCTGGCGAGGCGCTCGATTCGTTGCTCGTAAAGTTCAATGCCTTGGGGGAAAAGCGAGTGTTCCGATATGTGTAAACACCTTTTCGCATCAAATTGACCCACTTTTGAGTGCGAACTTGTTTACTCTACAAATTTTTTCTTCTCGTGGTCCAATAAAAATAATTGCAAATTGTGATTAACACTTACCGGTGTTTTTATAAATGCATCATAAATTAAATTGAATAAAAAAAATTCTTAATAGTTTAAAAAACTTGAATTAATTATGAATTATAGTTAAAAAAGTTAAGCATTGAAGAAAATGTAAAATATAAAATGGCTTAAACTAAAAAAAGGGTTATTTTTTTTTTTAATAACGTATTTCAGATTTTCCTTGTAACATAAGAAGAAAAAAGGTGACCTGCATATATATATTGACAAATTTCACGGTTTCATAAACAATCTGAATTGTCGAATTATTTCGCAGTTACACGAAATACGAGTATTATCGTAAATCATTTGTTAGTTAAGTTGACTATACACTCTAAAAAGTTCGAAAAGAGTAATGCCAAAAGTTTTTAAAAATTTGTATCTGTATTGTTTTAGTTAAAGTATGGGGAAAAACATTCTACAACTGTTACAAACTTCAATTAACATTTGTTTTTGATAACCAGATTGTTAATAATTTGTAATAAAAGTTTAATAAAATTTATTATCAAAATAACATCACTTTTCAGAGTGTGCAAACTTAGCAACGGTACCAGCAAATTTTAGGCTATCGTATGTTCCTGATACAAACTAGTATATACAGCTTTTCTGTGCCAATATATTTGCATACGAATTCCGCGTAAGATAGACTAGTTAGTATCTAGCATAAACAACGTGACATTTGCTACTAAAAAATATTTAACAAGTTTTCTACACTAACTCAACTATTAATTTCCAATAATGAAGTATCAACTTTAAAAATAGCGTTTGTGATAAATAAATTTCAACTTCCATCTCACAAATAATTTCTTCTATATAATTTCGCCATCATAATTCAGTGCAGATATAGACCGAAAAAAACGAACCGCTGCAATAAATAAGAAACAAACAATGCACAATTTTCCTTGTTAAGTGTTACAATAACCCAGATTGACCCTATGATATCTGCTTGTTATCAGGATCTAAAAATCTGCGAGGAAGCGTCTCTGACTGTTCGTTTTTGATCGTGTTTGCAGGCAGCGCGTTCGTGCCAGCATCCAGGGGCGTGCCGGATGCGAGTTCCGAGATCTGCCGTGAGATCTGAGATCTGCTGCTACAAAGCAAGACACGAAGAGGCCGAGGATGGCGTCGATTCGATCAGCGGTCGTACTGGTGCTAATGCTGTCCGGGTGTCTGGCGCTGCCGCCGAGTCAGAGCCGGACGCCCGCGCGCACCAAGTCCACCACGACGACGACGAGCCCGATGCCGCCGCAGAGCAGCGCAGCCCTACCGAGCACGGCCCAGTCGAGCGCCCCAACCGAACCCCGGCTGAAAACCACCGCCGCGACGAGCGCTACGCCGACAACCAAGAAACTCGCCGCAGCCAGCAAGGAGCCCACGGTGACGCCGCCCACGTCGGCCAAAGAAACCCGCGAGTCGCCGGCCAAAATAAGACCGCAGATCAAAATTACAACCAATTACACCAGCTTCAGCGAGGTAAGAACACTTTTTTAATTCATTTAAAATAAAAATAAATTTAAAAATTAACTTTATGAATTTCATACACTGAATAGAGAAATTTCCAACGGAGTATTTATTATTCGACCGGCAAATGTTAAAAGAGCAAAGCAAAATTGTTAATGATAGCTCGATGTTTAGTGTTTTGCAATAACGCAAAAAGCTTTTCAAATTAAGTAATTTACTAGTTGTAAGTTTTTAGTAGAGTATAAAAATAATTCCAACGCATTAAATAAGTCGTAAGATTATTATTTTTATATTTTTTTGTAAATTTTTATTTATAAACGTGAAAAATTATAATAAAACGTTATAAGTTGAAATTTTATTCGAACATTATACAAATAAAATTAATTATTTTTTGTTTAAACGTTTGAAAAATAAAAAGAAAGAAACAGTTGAAAAATTGTAACCTCAGAGAATTCAGAACAAAGTGGATAAAGAAACATGTTGGAGATGTAAAACGTAGAATTTTTTATTTTAAATGAGAATACAAATTAAATAACTATATATATGTACTAATTTGCAGGAATTCACACCTTGTTTTATGCTTCAATGACAGTAAAAGTAATCAATTTTTAATTCAAATTTTGCAAATGCTTGCAAATATAATGTGCGAGAAGTTTGAAAGTGCTTTTTAAACGAAATTTTATTTGTTTTTTTTTTTAAACAAAATAAAAAATTACACTAAAATTTTATTTTCTTTTTGATTGAATAATTTTTATAAACAAGAAATATTTTTGTAAAAATTCACAAGTAATTGTCTATTTTCAAGTGGAAATATAATAATTTAATAAAACCACTTTTAGTTGCAAATCGAGATACAAATAGAAATTTTGTAAAAATGATGACAAAAATTAACAAAAATTGAGTAGTAAGGTAAAAAAGAATATTTATAAACAAAATAACGTGACGTTTTATTTATTATTTAAAAAATATTTTTCAAAAATTTTTACCATGTTACAATATACAAAAAGTAAAAAAATAAAAGTTTAGATGAAAATTAATTTTTTTCAAAATTTTGTATAAAGTTATCTTTTTTATATAAGTAATTTCAGTTTATGGCAAATAATCAGTCAACTAGAATTTTTGGCTAACAAATGGAAAATGAAAATTAATTATTCATTTTTTTATGAATTTCAATTAGTATCATTAAAAATCCTTTGTGAACCCAAATGAAATACTTGTTATGAAACGCAAATTAAATACATCCTATTTAAATGTCTGTATCCTACCTGTATCAAAATTTAAAACAAAATATCACTTGTTACCAGGAACAAGAATGGCATTTGCTTTGTCAAAATTAACTAACGAAGTTTGTAAAGCTTGCAAAACCATTCCATTAACAAGAGTATTTAATTAACGAAGTCTCCATTTGTGATGCAGCCTTTTGTTAGAATCGACTGACTGATCCAATGAACCTTATATTGGTTCCTTCGGTATACGATTCAGTGAAAACAGAATGTTATCTGTACGTGTCTCACTTTGACAAACATTAGTGTTTAATGTTCAAACACTGTCGGAACTAATTATCAATTGCAATTTAAAATTGAATATTTCTTTTTACAAGTCAAGATGCTTTTATTTATAGTAAATAATAAATGACGTGTTCAAAGAGGGATAGAAATAATTTTTCCGGAATAAATTTCATTAGAGTCAACTTGTCAGTTATTTTGAGATAATTTGAATCCCGACATCCTGGGAGATTACACTTTACTATAGTATCAGGTGTTCAATTTGTTGATCGTAAGTCTAATAGCCGACACTTGTTACTTACCTAATAACCAATCACATCGCGCGTTACATTGTAGGCAATTGCTTTGATTGACTCTTAGAGTAACGGTATGAAGAAAAAAAGTTTTTCCCCCTTCTTTTTGTTTCTTGTTACGCATATAATATTTTCTCGGTCAATCATTTCATTGACAATTTGAATTCAATAAACCACATTACATAATAGCCCGTAACTAATTATGGAGAAGAAATAAAAAATTGTTGAAGCGAAACATTTGACCTTTTCTTAGTTATGTGTTTGAAATACAAATTCATTCGAGCGAGTTTAAAAACTCGGCGAAGAAATACAATTTCTTTGTTTTTGATCGTAAAAAAATGATGATAAAGGGCAGTTATAAGACTGGAGCATTAAATTGAAGTATTTCAAATTGTAGAGCGGAGAGTTGGCATTTTTGATAAAAAGAAAAATTTGCTCAAAGGAACGAAGAGGCTACGGAGAAAAGTGAACTCTGTTTCGAAGATTATTTCGTTCGCGTTGACAAACTACGTGGTGTGGATTTTATTTCAAATATAACAATTTCGTTCATGCTGCGGTGTAAGACCGAGATCGTAATTACTGTTTCTCGCTCGAGGTTTGGAAATTATATTGTGGCTGCAGCTATTATTTTCTCAAATTGAGATACAGAAAGGGATATTCATTTTTTATCAAACGTCTTAACAACTTTCACAGTTACACACCTACACTACCAACGTTGTTTTTAATTTTCATATGTAACCGGTTTTTTAATATACATTTATTAATTTTCAATTTAGAGTATTTTAATTCAGTTATACTTTTTAATATTATTGAGAGAAAATTTTAATTAATTAGTGAAACGAGTTGATACATGAATTGTATCATTAAATTGTGTGTGAGTGAAATTGTTTCATTATTTAATGGAACTTTTGAGTTCTTTTTTTCTATTTATACACTGGGAGAAATGGAATGTCGAAATAGCAGTCTTGACTGTTACTATTACGGCGCGAACTGTAAGTTTCTACGATTCATGGGTTGTAAAACAAATACATAACAATTTCAATGTTAATATATATAAGTAAATCAATTTAGTAAAAAAAATGTAAATATCACTATTTAAACGTAAACAAAATATATTTTGGTTAAAAAAATTGTTTTTTTAATTTAAATTAAAAATCGTCATGACATAACCTGCAAGAATTCTTTTTGTTAATTTGTATGATGAAATATGTTAAATTTAAATAGTTAAGCGTATTATAAACATATTAAACGTATTATATCTGTAGCTTTAGACCATAAGAAGACAAGTCCATTTTCAAAAATTGTCAGTTATATTCACATTTTTAGTCAGGATATACTAATTAATTTAATTATATGATTTTTCAATATGAAATTCCGTTAAAAGGAAACCTTATTTAAAACATTTCGAAGTAATATATTTTATATAATGAAAGAATTTGAAATAAAGATTGCAAAGAAAAATGTGATTTGAATATTTTAAAAATGGACTTGTCTTTTTATGGCTTGAAGCGACAGATATTATTCAATCAACTAATTTCAGTTTTTAAATCGATTTTTTTGTATAATACTTATTTTCATATAAAAATATTTTAACAGTCTAAAGATCGTAGAAACTTACAGTCCGCGCCGTAATAGTAACAGTCAAGACTGCTATTTTGATAGTCCATTTCTCCCAGTGTATAATTTAAAATGAAAGTAAACACATAAGAGTATTTTAAAATTTTCGAATTTCATTCTTCTAGTTAAGATGTAAAATAATCTTCGCAGTGCTTTGAAATTGGAACAAACAAAATTCTCGTAAAAACATTTCAAAGCGATTTTTTTAATATTGAAAAGTAAAATAGAGACTTACGTTTCAGATGATAGAGTTTACTAAAGTCGACTTACCTAAAACAAAAAAGTTGTCGAACGATTAGTATGAGTATTATTCTAAAAATTCAACAAAATGTTTAAATTACACAAAAATTATAGATATTTTCAGCAATTAAATGCGCAAAAAGTTATTTTAAATTTTTTCGTTTAATAAAATATGTTATAAATAATGCAAAAAAAGAAACAAAATTAAATTTTATTTCGTAATTTTTCTTTAAATTTTTAAATTATCAAAAAAAATTTCTAACATTTTTTATATAAATAAAAATCAGCATGTACAGTGTGTTTTTATAAAATAAAATATATAATATATTGTCCGACGTATATTTGAAAATGAGTGGCACCTTTATTACAATCTTTCATACGTTTTTCGTTTGTCAAGAGGAAGTAAAAGTCAGTTGAACTAAAGTATGATTTGCAAAAAAACACTTCTAACACCATTAGCATTAAAAGGTCAGTTGAAGAAATGAAATCATGCAAAAGTTGTTTAATTAAATAACATGATATTTAGTTATGAATTTCTTCGCCCTCAATTTCTTTTGTTGAAAATAAAACTAATAAAATTTAACAATAAACAAATCGCATTCTAGTTTTCAATCGATAGGCCTAACCACAAAATAAGGCTACTAACAAAAAAAAAATAAATAAATAAAAAGTTCCATAGTTACGAAAGCAACTTCGGTCCAATTTGTCCGAAAATTGTTGAAGCAGCAACTTGTTGAAAAATAAATATCGGTGTCGACATTTTAGAAATTACACGGTTCCGTAAGCAGGATTTGATGGTAAATCGAGCCGAAGGCAGCTGCTCGCGTGAAATAAATCATAGAGCGTTGAAAAAAAAGTGCGTGACGTTTTGTTCGGCAGAATTCTTCCCATGTCGGATGTTCCTCCCCGCGAGCATTTTCTGCTTTATCTTACAGTAAAAGTAAATGTAACAAATTACGCACAAACAATTGTGCGAACGGGAAGGTTGACTGATTTTTGAATGCCTACTATGAGCGTGTTGAGGAAAGGCAGAGGGCGTTAACATACAATGCCCCGGAGTTTCACGTGAAGTTTCCTAGTTTCCATTACGTTTGATACAATTTATGTAGGACTTGCCAACGGAAACTGACTTGTATTGACATCCGGTGGGCGCAAGTCGCTGATTTTAATGGCACCACGCCAGGGTCATTGTTTTTAGCTGGCCACGTCAAAAAATCTTATCCTGTTCGGGAAACCGGTTTCATTTGTAAAATTCTTATACTAAGTAAGGTATTGAAAATAATAAATATTTTAATCAAATTGTTTTTACAAATTTGAAAAGAAACAATGATCTCACTGAGAATTGAGCTTGGACCTCCAACGTGTAAGGTTTGTGTCATATCCATTAAACCACAGACGTAGATAAAGTTTAAGTTTTAAAATTTAAATTTCACGTACAATTTTTAATGAAATCACTGATTTTTTCGGTTATTCAATTCATAAAATATTTTAATGTCTGGTTATTTAATAATTACTGATTATTCAAAGACAGTAATTATAAAATATTTTAATGTCTGGAGAACAATGTTGAAATCAGTAAAATTCAATTATTTGAAAAATGAAGTTAGAATTGAATGCAAAATGCAGACCAAATTTGCAAATCACAATAAGTTTGATTTAAAACTCGTTTTGATGATTGCAGAGGAAAAAGATGCACTTAATATGGAAATATGGTTTCCTTACTTCCTGAATGATTGAATAATTTAATAGATGTTATTTCTAACAATTACTATCAACTGGTTGATGATTAATAATTATTTCCTGAAGAAGGCAACAATAATTTTTCAAATCAATGTGCTCCTCGCTAACAAACTCATTTATCCCAACAACTAACTAGCATAACTGTAATTATTAAAAAAAAGAAAGAAAAAAAAAACCTAAGGTATTAATCCCAGCCACATTACTCCCTTCGAACTGTTACAACAGCTTTGTTCAGACATTTTCTCAAGATCTTCACGCGATGTAAATAGAAAAACCTTTAGCAGTCAATTTCTTTTCACACAAAAGCTAAAATCAATTTCGGCATTAAATAGATGTCTCATCTTTACCGTAGTAAAAAAGTTGATCGTGTCAAGGTATCGATTTTTTCTCATAAATTTTACTCGTGCAATAAAGTCCGCTGTTTCCTCAAATCAATAAAGAATGGAAGTGATAAACTGCGGTACGCATGTGGTTCATCGCCAACTTTTTCGCACTTTTCAAGTACAAGGACGAAGTCGTCTTGACAAGAAAGGGCTGCTGATTCGTCTGCGGTGAGACGTCCAGTGGCACGCCAACAGTAATATTGCGTCGGATGAGAAAAAGGGACGCGCAACGCTCTCAAGCACGAAACGAGCTCACGAACCCTTGAATCGGCCGATCGATGAACTCCTTGCATAACCATCCGAGTAGAAATTTAAATAGGTTACAGTGGGCCTTAGTGATTGGATGACTGATTTCCTTGATGGGATTCTGATTAGGTGTACTCGCGCAACAAAATTATCCAGTCCATAATGGACGCAGTTAATTTCTGATTCTTTTTTTTTACTTTTTCGTTAGGCTTCGCTTGTCTTTGGTTCTACATGCCGCTTCGCTGATGATATTATATATAGAGTTGTCGAATGCTTCCCTTTGCTAATTAAAATGTCCGACTGTTTTGTGAAAAGGAAATGAAGGAACAATTAAAACAAAAAGAATGTTAATACGAATAGCTTTGCACAGCGAAGAATCCAGTAGGTAAAAGTGAACGATAATAAACTAGCTTTCAAGTGTGAAGAGGGATTTCTTATGAGAATCTTTCTTTGTCCTAAAAATGAAAAGAAAAAAAAAAGGAAATTTCACTTAAACAGTAGACTTAAAAAAGCCACGTGTATATTAGCAATTTCACGTAGTTTGTCGAATTTCAACAAACGATCATTAACATTTAACACGCTTAACGGTTGTGAGAAACAAAATTGCGAGGAAAATTGATGTTACGAATACTTAAAAACGAGTATTTATATTTAAAACAAGTAACGTGACTTTTATAGGTATAGTAGAGATTTAGGAGAAATATCTTCAACCTCTATTTTATATATATATATAATATATGACAAGATATAACTGATAAGTTTTTAGCACATTATAAACCGCTCTTTTACGGCACGATAATTTGTGTAACTGGTAATTTTGCGCAAAAAGAGTCAAGGTCTTAATAAGACCTTGTTAAAAATGCGAAATTCTTTTATCCTAGTTGAAAACCTGATCAAGATCGTGGGTCGCATAATTTTCATATCAGATGAATCAGATACATTTCAATTAAACTACTTAATGTAACTCGATCAGCTCTAAAACTCTATCGCCAACAGTTTTCAATTAATACAAATAATCAAGTTTTTAATCAAGCTGGTTTCTAACTAACCTAAAACACACCGTTGATGTGACATTAAATACTTATATCATTCGGAGTTTTAACAGTTTACGACTCTGATATCCCGCAATCATTTTTAATACGGCCGAGTTTCTAACGAGTCGAATTTTATACCATTAGGTATAGAAACAGATTATATTTTCGATGTTTCAGAAATATAAATTACTTGAATTACAAGTTATAATGTATTCATTAATATATAAATATATATAGACTATCCCATTTTTATCATATGGCAAAGTTATTTATTATACAAAAACAAAATACGTGCAGAATAAAATCTGTATCAAACTATGCTGTAACTGATGTTTTAGTTTAACCCATTAAATAATCGATAAATAAAAAGAACTTTACTGACTTAATTGTCGTTATTTTATAGAACCTGTAATTTTATTAAAACAAATTGAATCGTAACTGTTTATTAAAGAATTTACCTATTAAACAAGAAACTTTTTAACTATTGTTAAAAGCAATTTTATTGAATTAAATTTTGCGGTATTGTTCTCTTGTCAACTATTTACTGAAATTAATGTTCTTATTATAAATTGTTGTTTTTAACAATAATTTATCATCTTATTGAAATTTTTTTTTATTTAATAAAACAATTGTTAAGTAAAAATGACTTGTTTATCCGAGACAAGAAATTGATTGTTACACATTTATGAACAGTTAATGACGAGACCAAGCAATTTGCATTGAAACTTCTTGCATAACCAAGAAGTAGGAAGAGTTCTCTGGCCGACAGAGACACATTGCTCGGCGAAGTAGAAAGGGGACCTAGATTCGCGGCTGGAAGGAAGGCCCACGGTGCGCCGGAAAAAATGGCATATGGGTCGACCTGGAAAGTAACTTGTTGATGCAAACTTACGCATCATCACGTGCGATATCGCCTCCAGTCTGGGAGGAAAACTTCAGACTTTTAGCTCAAGGCAAAATCATGAGATAATTATACCATCATCATCATCATCATTTTGAATTTATTCTCTCTAACAAAGAAAAAAAAACACGTGAAAATTTTACGATCCCACTTAACTTGATATTGGGGGAATTTATTTTCCAAAAGCGTATTGTCTTAATGTATCGCAAAAACGGAGATTGCTCAGATTTATGTCCCTGTTCACTAAATGAATGTTTAATTGATCAGCGGATACGTTTCGCGGACGGGTCAAGCGATTCTCATGGGGCTCCAATAAATTTCTCCCAGTTAGGTGGAGTTAAGTGTTCTGTCAGTGAAGAATGATTGTTCATTCGCTGCCAGATAACTTTTCTTCTCGGCCATTCTTCTCAAGCGAATAATCATTTTCATCGTAACATAAGAAGGCCACAGTATAGTTTCAGAATATTAATGTTCCATTAAACTAAAGTCTCTTGCCGAAAATCTTGATAATAAATGTGTGAGTGCATCAAAATAATTGAGGTCATTCGCTTATGTTACGTTATTTACGTTAATTGAAAGTGAAAACGGAAACTGGACAGTAAGTTAGAGATGTCATTACTCAACGTACATTCATTGTTCAATTTGCAAGAAGAAAACTGAAACTCACAAATAATAATGAAGTATTTCAATCTCGTCATGTCGTTTGTTATAGAATTATACGCTCGCCAAATAAATTATCTCGAATATTTAGAAAACAATTATTGTCGATGATAACGTGCTTTTGCCAGAAGGCAGCTTAATTTAATTTTTTTATTAAACACAAGAAATATTGCTTTTGAAAGAAAGCTTATTTTTAGTTTGACGAAAATTAATGTGAATTTATGAAAGAGATTCTTTTCACAACACTTAAAACGTTTAATCTATTTAAATTGTGTAAAAGAAAAAAACGGATAAGCAACCATTTACTCTGCAAATTCAATTGAACAAAAGTGCATAAACAGGTAATACAAAAATTGACGACACTTGTGTGTATTATATTAAATTGAGGTTTGCAAAATTATGTTTACCGCGTCGTTTCTTTGAATGCACAACCATTGCCAGGGTAATTCCAAAATTTTGTACAATGAATTGAAGGTTGCGGTGAAAGCCCGCAGCCGAGAATAATTTTTCAATAAACCATAATTGTATCGGAAACATCGGTAATCGTGCGTACACAAAGATGAAAATTGAATGCTGTCAATGGACTGACCGCAGTTCGAATGCAATTTATATTCCTTATACAATTACAAATGTTGAAGAAAGATGAGCCGGCCGGCCGCACAATGGCACAATAAAATGCGCTGCCTTCGAGCTGCTTCGATTAAATGAAGAAACTCTATTTTTTAACAATATAAAACGCCATTATTACAAAACAAAAGTGGCGGCATGTGCACCTAAGCATTAATTAAAAAAACTCCAGAAGAAAAAAGCTTCTTCCACGTGATCTCGTTTTCTCAATAATAAAACTCCATTTAAGTTAATCGGCATAAAACTATTGAGCCATTTATTTTCCATTTGAACGCAGCAATACGAAAAGCACACAATATTATGGGAAAACGCACGGAGAAAGTATGAGAGAAGTTATTCAAGTAGTCTGGGACGCGTTGAAGAATATCTCATGTTTGAAACGTCACGTTTTAAAATATATTTAAATGCAACACGTGAGTTATCATGCCTGGCGAGTTATAAAACGCGACTGATTAACGTGCCACTTTTCCACCCTTTTCTTTTCTTAGGCAAATTTAATAACCCGAACAAAAAGCAATTGCATTAACTTGGAGCAATTTAGTCGAGTCTTTTCTTCTCGAACGATACTTTATAACATTTTTGTATTCGACCATTTAGTTGAATTATTTTAAATGAAATTGTACCAAATGCATATTATAAATATATTTGTGCAATCGTAAAATTAAATACTCGAAAGAAGTTATAATATTCAATGAGAAATGAATGAATACAAAAATTCAGAGAAAAAAAAGCATTATTGGTTGTGTACAAATGTATAATCATGAGTTTTTCCCATTAAGGGAGAATTTTATTTTATGGCAGAGATGTAGGCCGGTTATAGCACACCGCTAATGTCTAAATTAATCATTTCGTTTTACTTTCTTCCGTGATGGTTATCGAGTTCGCACGTTTTTGTGACCCCGATGGGACCCAGCTTTGGACAAAAATGACCGCGAATTTGAACGGGGTACTAAGTCGCTCGTTTTCATAACACTTTTCAAATTGATGCGATATTCGCGTGAAATTGACGGGGAAAGTTGTACCTCGTTAGAAAATATTTTCTATTCACGAAAATAACGTAATTCATATAATACGTAGCAATTGAATTTTCCCAATACATATAATTCCGGGGCTGGTTATAACATTTACGTAAATGTTGATTCTATTATATAATAATATGACCTGGCGATTATATTGCGGGATTTATATATGTATATAGTTCAGGAGTAAATCGAACTCCTCTTCTTTGCTTAGAAAGACTTGTTCGGCTTTCAATCTATCAGTCCAAATTATATGCTTTTCAACCCACATATTGATTCATACGTTATTATTATTTTAATGCGCACGTGACTCCAGAAAAATCCCGAGATATTGTTTTGTATGATAGTATATCATTTTCGTTTAGATTAAAAATGGAGATTAGTTTTTGGTTGAAAATAAATGTTATTAACTTTAGTAAGCTAAAATTACAGTTTCAAAATTTTCTCCCTGGGAACTCTTGCTTAGAGATTCTGCAATTTCAAAAACAAACAGTTTTTTAACTAACAAAACTAACTCAAAGTCATTTTTCAATGAGAAAAAAACTTTTGATATCATAAATAGTAATTTCCCTTGATAACGAGCATTCGATTCGAACGTCTGTATTATTTGCGTATAAAATGGTTGATTGTGAAAACAAACAAAACGAGAAGGAAAAACTCGTTTGCATTAAACAGCTCGCAATTGCTGATACCATAGCAGCGGAGAAGTAATCAAAATTATTCGCACGCAAATTACCTCCACATTATAGTTTCTAATCCTCATAATAAATTCAATTAAATAAATTGTAAGTAACAATGTTGAAATAATTATAAAAGCGACCGCGAAAGACTTATTCATAATTTTCCGTTTGCTGACTTAATGCTAAGCAAATTGCAGGCTCATTTATCAGAACGCAATGTGAAGAGTGGAAAAGACCCGGTGCAAAAGGGGATGTGCCGCTAATCCGCTTCCTTATCGCGCGTTTTAAATTTAAAACTGATTGTACCTCGAGATAAACAAAATCAAAACAAAAAATTTGCAATTTTATATTGACTCCTTTTTATTAACTTTTCATGAACAAAACCAAACAGTTTATACAAAAATTAAGGTCACAAGTTATATCCGAATGTCAATCTTCAATTTTAAAGCTGACTTTATGTGAAAAAAAATTGTGTTACCTAAATTAATATAAAGGTTTGTATTCACGAATTCGTGTCAATTGGAAATGCTAATCACGCGGTTCCATCGACATGTCAAAACGGCCCGAAATGTGCCAGGTCAAATCAAGATGATCAATAAGCCATAACCTTTAATAACACATACACACACAAGTTCAAAGCAAGCACGAAACATAAACGCCTCTGACAATTTAATGGCAGCGGCTTTCGAGATCGGCGTTTAAACTCCCACGTTAATGTCTCGCGTGCGCATAGCCATAGAAAGCGCACCGGTAAGTAAATATCGCGCGGGGATATTGTGGCCTCAGTCGTATATGCATATGCATGCCTGAGAACATTTTCTATTCAGGATCTCGCTGACACGCTTTGGATCCGAGGGGTCCACCAAAGCGTTGCCGTATAATCTTGCGAACACGCGCTCGTCCCCCAAACACTCGCGGTTCAATTACCGCGCGTGTAAGTACATTCATTATTATAGCCCCGGCATTTCAGCCTGTTTGTCAACACAAATTTAGCACAATGTAGCATCAGCATTTTCTCGCGTTCAATTTTTTTTCTTTCTTTCTTTACCCGTGTACATAATTACAATTGACAGCGTTCACTTTGTCTCGTATAAAACTGTTATGTGAGATACTGTTCTAGTAAAATTTAACCTATATAAATGGGGGAAGTGTTCTTTTTTGATAAAGAAACATTTGTTGAAAAAAATTATAAACAAAATGTTGTTCGAATATAAAATTGAAATGCAAATTGATGGTTTGAAGAGTGGAAAATTTTTCTTTAGTTAAAATAATTTTAATTATTTTTGAGACCAATCTAGATGTTATGAACAATAAAGTTAACGAGTAATCTAGATTTTATGTTAATTAAATAGGAAATGCTTAATGTAAATTAAAATTAAAAATTCTTTCAATGTTGGTATTGCATGCTTGTTACAATGTTAATTAGCTAGACAGTTTTGAATTAGATAATAATGATAAAATTTGTGTGAATAATTGTAATTGAAAACTCATTTTCATTTTTAATGTAAAACATTGTAAAATCAAAATTGTAAGGCCAATCAACATTTAATGTTTTCTCTTTAGCCCGAATGCACGACTGGAGTTTTCTCCATCAAAATATCAAAAGCTTCAACTTGTCAGCGAATAAAAAAACCACTCGTTAACTTTATTCTACATCCATATTCAATTGTATTTTATTGAAAATATATGTTTTCACACTTAACGTCCGTTATTTTAGTACAAACCCTTTTTAATGAATAGTTTTTAATTTAAAAGTTAACACATTCAAAAACGAATATAAATCAAAATCTAAAAATAATCATACTGCAAATTTGTTGAAGAACAAACAAATTTAATTTAAAATAAAGAAAAGAAATTAAAATTTGGAATTCATAAAAAAGAAAATTACGGATGCATTGTTATTCGTAACTAATAACAAATCATAAAAATGTAAATGTTAAGTTTTCCTAATATTAACAAAAAATGAAGAATCCACTGAATTACATTTATGCAAATTAAGTACATTTCGTTGAGTCTATTTTTGTGATATAATTCACAAATTTATTATCGATTTATTCACGATTTTATAATAATTTATTTTTAATGAATCAATATAATTTTTGATAATTCTATTGCATTAAAAAAAACTTTCTAATTACATCAATTACTTGCAATTGTTGTAAGGTTTTAATAAACTGTTAGACACTCTTTATTTTATAATACGTCAATGCTGATTATACATTAAGTAATAAAATGTAATAAAATTGTATCTTAAAAAAATATACTATTACAGAAATTAATTAACAATGCGTGATAAAGAATTTTTGTTACAAAATTTTGTAATATTACCAAATATAGTAACGCTAAGTATTAGGAGAGTATCGCACGGCACAGGTTTGCAACTTTTGGCTGAGAGTTTACATAGTTCGTACATTAACCTTCAATTCCCTCGTGGTGATATGCAAATACGAAGATTCATAATTTTCGAGCGACCTTCACTCTAACTAGAAATTTTGCAATAAAAATTCTTTGTAATAAAAATTCTTTGTAATAAAAATACTTTTTGCAGAGTTATGTCAACTGAATAATTCGATATTTTTAATTTTAAAAACTCTATATACTCACAAACAATTTCTATTTAAATAACAGCTCTTAATCGAACAAGTTTTTAATTTAAAAACGCTTTGAACCTATTTGCTCATGTGAAAAGCAGAGGACAAATATTATTCAGTGGTCTAATGAACCATTCATACAAAGCGTAATGAAAATTTGGATGACAAGTGTTATACGCACGACTCAACTTGTAAGATCAATATTTGATTTAACGATCTGTCATGACAACAGAATTTTGATCATTTTGACCCATATTTGTAGCAGTTTAACAAGTTATTATATACAAGCTGTACGGTACTTACTCGCTAAATTCAAGACCTGACAGTCTATCGAGCGGGAGCATTTCCAAACTCGATATCTTGTCTTTTAATTAATCCATCTTAAAGGAGCCTTGGCCTTGAAATCCTGGAAACGCTGAGCCAATTTGTATAATGAGATAAAGGAGCCAGACATGCAACAAATGCATAATACAGAAGTGAAAGAGAGGCGTAACGGTGACGTTTAGCTGAAAGAAGTAGAAAAAGAAACTTTCTAGGACAATTACGTGTCGAAGACTATTGCTGGAATAATGTTGCAGCTGTCGGATCGAGAAAAGCGGAGCGATAATGCACTTTTGGAAGAGTTATATTATGAGTGTGAATAAAAGTAAAATTGAGAACGTTCGGTGTTTTTATATCAACTCTTACAAGGCTGAAAAATTATTTACAAAGTGTGAAGTAAAGTTATTGATATTCTTATTCAGTGTAGCTGTAGTTATAAAATATTGAATAACTTGTTTGCAAGCATAAGTAGTGGATATGAACAATGGTACAGGATAAATGAAAAATATGTATTGTTTGTGTATGAGGCTGCATGACTTAGCAGAAATATTAATTGTACCGACTGGATTAAGAGGGCGTGGCCCACCTAAAATGCACACTTTTTCCGGCTAATATGGACTTGGGCTTTGCATTTATGCATGACCCTTTAATGTCCGCGGAAATGATTAAGGCTTCGGTCAATTATACAAACAACCGGAATAATAATGATTCGGATATGGAGATGAATCGTTAATTGAAAGGCCCGATTTTTGTTGTTGTTTCTGGATCAGAATCAACAGCGATATACATCTGCACAGTTACATTGGAAAGTCCCGCGCGGTCAATATGAGAAAAGCGATTCCGGCAAATTTGACCCCGGTTTAGATTTAAATGGGAGTTCGAGCCCTAATAAGGATCACGATTTTCTAAATCAGTCAACTGGCGTTTCCTCTCCTATATGGCGTAACAAATTCTGCGATCGGACAGAGTCGATGGCACAGAAGAAAAAAAAACCGAAAAAAAACAAAGGCCAAAAATGGAGTACCGCCTTTTTTGGTGCCAATTCTTTATTTCGCCTCCATTTATCTGATTCAGCTGATTGTAACTCTACACGAAACAGAGCGAATTACTCTTTTGGTTAGAATTCCCTTAAGCACTTTGGTGTTTACTCAAGCCAAATATCCAGTTGTGTCAATTAATTTAGAATTGAATCGTCATTGGCAAAATCATTAACTCACTATGCACTGTTAATGTTATTTATATAGAAAGAAAAGGTAAAAAATGCGTACGATCCATTGAAATGTAAATTCACTCTTGTCAGTCCACTTCAAAGTTGTCATTTTTAACATTCTCACTTTTACTCGTCAACCGCGAGGCCTTCTTCTTTGCCTTTCATTCGCAATCAAAAAGGATAAACAAACAAATCCAATAACAAACTGGCTGATCGTGCACGGTCATAACTTATTTTGACGCAGGTTAAATCATTCGCAGGTGTCCCGCGTATCTGTGAATACAAATTCCCCGGGACACTGCAAGTGGCACCGCGATTAAACATGATTGAGAAAGTTTTTGCCGCGCAGTATCTTTTAGCGGAAATCACTTCTCTCGATCGGGACTTTGAATATATCGCGACTTCCTTGTGGCTGGTCAAACAATTGCACATCTCGTGGCGAATAAATTGCCGAAGATGCCCCTTAAATTGACTTTCTTTAACCATAAAAGGGTCAAAGAAAACACATCTCGTTCTGGCTGCAAAAATATTGATTTATCGTTTCACCGAGTGATGTAGCCACGCAAAAGATCTCAGATATATATATATATATATATATGTATACCTATATTTTCTGCGCTGGTGTGGGCTAGCACACAAGTTGTTAAGTCTGGGACTGATAGAAAAAGCCTGCACAATGACTGCAGGGGCTAAGCAAATAAGTTTGACGCCGGGGCTCAATGGATCACGGTGTGAAAGCCGCCTTAAGCCATCGGGTTGAAAGCACACGTGTGCAATGCAAGCCTATTATCCGGAACCCCGAGCTGGGTCAGCGTACACTGCAGATAAAGAAAGACGCACACAAAAGTGCTTGACTCACTGCCAGGTCATTAGTCTTCGGTCTTAATGACCGGCACGAAAATCCTGAGGTCACTCACGGAAGAAGCAAGTGTGATAAAGCGCGGATAAAATTCACACTTTGGAATAATTGATTTTTTTATATAAAATTTTTGATATTCAAAATTTTTGACATTTCTTGGTCATTCATGTGGGACTTTTGTTTTTTTTCTCCCAACGAATCCGGCTGTTTGTTCGAGGGTTCACTTTTTATAAACATAACAGTAATTTACATATTTATGTTAATAGTTTAGGAAAGAGAAATGAGTATTGTTATATATTGAATTTTATAGATCGTGGTAAACAAATTGTTCATGTATTTTAAATTCAATATGCAAACGAAAGCAGACAACATTCCATCAAGTGAAAATTCAATATTCAATATAATCGAGCGTAAAATTGACAGGTATTGCGTAATAATCTTTTCTATTTGATGGTACATGTAAATTATCCGGTTCAGGTGGTTGTTTGGAATTCATAGATAGTTTGAAAACTGTGGTAAATTCGTCTGTGTAGATTTTCAGTATATAAAAGTAATAGTTTTTTTGCTGTATAAGTAAAACTCGTGCGTCAAATGTATGTTTTGAAAGAAAACTTGAAAGAAAACGACAACATTTTACGCAAAACTAAAAAATAAAAAGGAATTTAAATGAATTGAAACAATTAAAATTTATCAAACAATTACATGTTATCAATCCAAAAATATATTCAATACTGTTATTTCAATCTTTGCTATAAATCGGTAAACAATTCTTTTAATTGTTCGGCGCATTTATAAAGTTTACTTTCCTTTGAAAAAACAGAAGAATATAATTTAACTTTTTGCTCGATGGAAATTTAATTTCAGAGTGAAACATTGTTTTTACTTTGGAAAAAATGTTCATTGTTTTAATTTATAACAAATTGTTGTAATTTAATTACAAAACTCGTCATATAACTAGAGAAATCCTGCAATAAAGTTTTTCCAGTTTTTTTCCTCTCTCAAACACTACATTTATTAGCAATAAAGTAAACATTTTCTCGAATAAAATGCCGTTTTTTTTTCAAACTAAAAACATTGTGTCTGGCGATGCTTTTTTATTGCCCCTATCTCAGTTGACGAGGTGCAATTTGAACCTCTTGAAAATAAAGTTTAACGCCGATTAGATTACAACAATATTAATACACATAGATTTTCTTAACACCTAAATAGTCGGGGCACGCATTTACACGGTGCGTGGTTATATGCAAATTTCGCTCTTATTTGGCGCACACGCTGGACATTATATTATCCGAGCGACGAGGTTTTCGATAAAGCCCTTGCGTTTATTGCCGTGTTTCCCTCTTATCACGATGATGTCGCGGAGCTTCGGCATCAGCGTAAACATTTCATGTTCGCCTCGGCTAATCATTACAACTACGATAAGGACGATTTACAAGCGATCGAGTCTCTGTACCGTTAAACAATTTCTCGTAGCCTTCGAGCGTAACAATGAGGAGGATCGGCCGGAGATCGGTATCATCCCAATCGCGGAAGGGTGACAACGTAGTTATCGCATTAAATTGTCATAAACGAGAGAAAATGACATACGCTGAAAAATTTTCGCCAATCTTCTCTCTTAATCCCGGTTTCTGTCTGCTGAGATATCACCGCGCTTGATCGATGACCGATTTAAGCGTGAAAGTATTATACGTGCTGTGATTTCTTTGCGCGGGATGAATTACGCGATTTGATCGTCTGTTCGGATTTCAGATTTGTTTGAAGAATTCGTGCCACAACAAATGTTTGCGTATGATAAATTTCATTATTTCTATATATATATATAAGTAAGGTATACAAATATTAAACTTGTATTTGAAAAAAGATTTTTTTCTTTTTTATTTGAATAAATATTTGGAATAGTTTAATGAAAAAATATTTAAATAATTAAAGAAAAAAAGAATCATAAATTCAGCATACCTTTTTGATTTTTAAATTATTAGGTACACATAATAATATGTAAATCCGTTAAATAAATGACCCGTTACTTTTTAAAATAAGTTAAATCATAAGCATGTTTCCCTGTTCTATGTAAATTGTTAAAGAAGAATCGAATTTAAGAGGCGGTTGTTCGTGTTTTATTATATAAAAACGAGATGCCACAAAACACGGTAAAAGTGATTGCAAAAACAATATTCAGGGCTGCTTTAGCGGCAGTAGAAAACAATTGTTAGACTTTTTGTGCCGTCAAAATTAAAGTTATCCTGTAACACGTTCATATACATTCTTGAAATCTTTAAACTGTACTTCATCACTTGTATTATGTTCTTGTATCTCTTCGCAATAATACCTAGTGTGCTTCTTACACCGTGAAGAAAAAGTTATGAGCAGTATGCATTATGTGTTGCTTCTTTACCTCGCCTAGAAGAAATGCGAAGATAAAAAAACCGTGTATATATATATATTGAAACACAAAATAGAATCTCCGGAATGACTTATATAACAAGCAGAGCCATTCTTTTTTGGTTCAAGAAGTGCTGCGATATAAATTACCGCTTCATCTTGAAAAGTTATGGACTTTTTGCGCGAGTATAATAATTTTATCATCATAAATATCGTCTTTCAGTTTTTTTTAATCATTTCTTTCTTCATTTTATAATCATTTTGTCGTGTCAAAGTCTTCTGCAAATAAATGCAAATCTTTCACTAGCGTAGATATAAATCGACTAACAGAATTTGCTTCCATTTTTGCCGCAATTTTAATTGCCAAACGAAAAGCACTTTGAGAATCACGCTACATTTCTCCGGCGATGTAATCAGCGTATCACGCACGTGATTTCGCGGCGCAAAAGACGATCAACGAGAAGACGTTACACTCAGAAACACACTTGCTTTGGAATCAAACTTGTTAGTTGGCGGGACAAAAAAAAGGGAGTTCCTGAAAAGTGCATGCTTATGATAAGTACAACTGACGATTGAGGAAATGCTGCCAGATAACAGGGGGAGAAAAAGAAGAAGAAGACAGGACAAAAATGATCTTTGCACATTCATATATAAGCAAGGCCTCGCGTTTCAGGAAGTAGTTATGCTATGAAATTATTTTCTTCGTTGCGTTCGTGACGATTTTACGTGACACCTTTTTCGCGTTTTTCATGCCGCGTCACGTAGGTCGACGACAAAAAATGTTCGCTTAATCGACGCGCGTTTTAAAATTAACGCACCAGCTACTAGAAATACTTCTTTGATATACCCGTTGCTATTTCGTGCTTATGCTTATTACCGTTCTGGGGAAAGTTTTTATACCTTTTTTTCAGTATTTAAGTCCTCTTTCAAATGATCGTCGTTTATTAAACAATGGCCAATTTACCGCAGTTTTTCTTTTCCTTCGATTATTTTTAGAATGGATAATTACGAGTGATTTATTATATAAATTAGTTGGTCATGAGACTGACAGACGAAAATGAAAATTCGCGTGACGAAAATACATACGCATAATTGCAGATTTGACACATGTTAAAGACTGACAAAAGTATTTGACAGATGTGTAATTATGTTTTACATTTAAGTTTGACAAAAAATGAGCAACAAAATCTTTTGAAAGTTCGAAAAAAAGTGTTTCAAGAAATTTGTGCAACCACTTTATATAACTAAGTGCCTGTCAATAAAGTTTACTGTAATTAAATTCTCAGACGAAGAGCCTTTTGACAGAAATTACAAAATTTTATTCATTATACAGATTGTACATAAAATTAGCACTTTTTTCAGCACAGTTTCGGATTGAAAATGATAGCTCGAGCACGTCAAATCTGTTATTAACTACATTTTTACGTAAAATAACTGATCATTATTTTGGACAGATCGGTATTTAAAAGAAAATGATCGTTTTCAATTTTGTGACATCCAATTTCATTATTTTTACCCATAAAAAAATGTTATTTTAATAAATTCAATTCTCTTTTTATTTAAAAAATAATCACTTTTGTATTTTGTAAAACTTTTACATTCAACCGTTTTCCATAATCTGCGGAAACATTTATTTTAATATAGCCCTAAATTAACAGTATAACAGTATTATAATATCGCCATACAATACTTAGTCACTGTCAATGTAACTTGTTACAAATTCAAAATAAACGTGAGCATTGTACACTTAGCCGCGAATTTCCTCCAAATTGAGTCAATCCTGAGTATCAGCTTTTATATATCCCAAAGAGGGAATTGATACATAATGCGACAGTTAGCGTACAACTCGCTTACTTCCTGTAACTGTACATTAACATAACTTCTGCACTGTTGAAGTTTGCAGTGACTTATTATCTGGTGTTGAAAAGGCACCTTTTATCCTGAGACAGCTTCTCCCAAGTCTGCCTGGTTGAACATAACTTTCTGTTGTCTCGAATATGTCACATGCGCAACGCTATCCGCGCTAATTTATTTTAAAATGAAACCGAACGAATGGTTCCGTGATATTTCAGCTATTCGCCTACATAGTCATAAATGATGTTACACAGGACTCGATTACGAAGTTGAGAGCATTTTATACATTTTAACTGGCATACACATAATTGCGATTAACAGTTAAAGTAAATTATGATCATGTTAAAATTTATTCATTATGTGAATTTAATTACTATCATGCAAATAACGAGATTTCTGTTAAACTGTGAGCAAAAAAAGTATCCAACAGATACTTAAAACGTTTTTTTACCTTATGAAAACGATTAAGTAAAATTAGAATCCTTTTTTTTTAAAAGCAAGATGAATAGTTTAACAATTTGAAGAATCTTTAATTTCACGCACCTTTTAACGTGTGCTTTTTTACTTACCATCGCGGTGATTAATTATTTCTAACCCAAGTTGTTAAGCGTATTTAAATTAAATCCGGCATTGCTGAACTTTTTATTATATCCGAACAGGATTGTGAGCGAATGCTTACAAATTACGCAATAAAGTGAATAGAAGAAGAAATCCAATTTATTTATTAATTTCATTAAACAGAACTGAAATGTTCTATAATAGTTATTACAAATGATTAAGCTATCTCTAAATGTTATCTCATTTTTGCAGCTAACAAAATAATTTCTGACTTTAAAACTAATTTGAATTAAAATTATGATGTCACGGTTACGAACTTCTTCTGAGTTCTGAAGCAAAGAAACAAATTGCAGTTTGCAACTCAAGTGTCCCTTTTTGTTGCTCGCGTTCTTTGACTCGTGTCGTCGTTTTATAAAGTCCGCTACTGTTTAGTGGCATGCGCATGTTACACGTCGCGCGTGTTCCTGACAAGTCTTATCAACTCGAATGAGAAACTCTGCTGGACATGATGGAAAAGCTCAATCAGACGGCCAGTCTATGATATTTCACCACAGGCGTTTCTATTCAAACGGTGCTATTATCCTCGTGAGCACGCTTTTTCATTTCAATGACCATAATTTCAAACAATAAACATCATTACGTGTGTCGGCACATTCACCAAGCGTGCCACTATTGTTCCCCAAAGCGATACCTCAGGAATTTATAAACATTTACTTTTTTTCAATACATATACATTTACTTTTAAAATTTCATAAAATTACTGACTTTTATTTATATAATTTATCAGACTTTTGCAAGTAAAAAGTTTGTGGGTTATAAAACATTTAAGAAGCTCAATTAAACTTCGCTCTTGTACATAAATATAAGTTGCATTTTTACAGTTTCACACGAATGTTTTCGTTTCAATAAAATAATATTGTTTGTAGATTTTGAATTGATATAAACTCTCACGTAAAACATTTATTGCAATTTTATGATCATCGTTTTTCAAATCAAGGGTGTTGCGAACGATTTTAGTTCTTAAGTTTGTAATTAACCTGTCGCATGTAAATGTATATATGTGGCGGAATTATAATTTATATTTTAAACTGTTACACTCGTAAACTTAATGCTAACTTCGCCCTCGCATTCAACATCTAAATTAAGTAAAACTCTGTCCAGTTCACAGGCAATATGACGGCAAATCTTCTCGCATGATACGAGCAATATTTCATTTCATTTTGCTCTGATAATTATGTTTCCATCACACTTGCAACGTTTTGCATACATGTTATTATGATTGTTATTTTTGCAAATTTATCTACTATAATTTTGTTTAGATTTTTATTATTTATGCAAAGTTGTGATTATGTTTTGAAGCTTAAAATTCAACTTTGAACTAATGCAATATTATTTTTTCTTTGTAAATTCCAAAAACTTCCTGCCAATTTGTTACAACTGTTAGTCTAAGATTATTAAGTCTGAAATGTCAATTTGTAATTTACATTGAAATACAAAATGAATGCTAAGAATGAGATAATTTCATCTAATATTGTAGTAAATAATCTGTCATGTTGAAGTACATTAAAAGTCACTTAATTTAATTTATTATAAAGTTGCTCATTTCAATTTGCGTTTTAAAAGATACAGTATTACTAATAAAAGTAACATAATAAAATAAGAATGAAAGACATAATAAAAACCAATATAATGAGAATTAATTATAAAATTCTATTGACATTATTTGGATAAGTAAATTAATTAATATTTTGTTTGCTGTAGCGAAAACTTTTTCTATTATTCTGAGACAAATTACGTTTTACATTAAATGCAAAATTCGCTACAAAGCATTTAATTGAAAAATTAATCAGTTTCATTTATATGAAGTCAGATAAAAAGAGTTAAGAGTTTGCCGCACATAAATTCTCGACTACTATCGCACAAAATACATCTTTTAATAAAGAGTAAAAAATGTTTACGACTGTGATCCGGATGTTATTAAAAAAAGAACAAGAAAAATGGATATTGGGGAGAGGTTTGCATAATACAAAAAGATTCAGATGACAATAAGTAAGAAGCAAGAGTGAAAGAAAAGTATAAAGTGGAACCTGAGGTATAACGGAACACGTGACAACCCAAGCGAAGATTCGAATCTGAATGAGGAATGCCGGCTCGGCCATAATCTGATTACAAACTTCTTGGCTTTTGTAAAAGCCATGTAAACGAGCTAACAATACACGTCCGAGGTATTTGAAAATTGAAGTTAATAGACTGAAATGAGTGCAATTACGTCAATTCTGATGAATATCATAATTCTGTGTGCAAGGAATTAGAAATGACTTTTTCTGCAAAAAATTGTTTCTCTTCATACATAATGAAAAACTGAGTCACTACTCATTTATGGTAATTACATTAAATTTGAATTAACTTAATAAAACTCAAATGTAAAACATAAAAAGCTTTCAATTAGACTTCAAAAGCCCTTTTACGTATTTTAAATTTGCTAAATAAACATGAACAAGTTTTAACTAGAAAAAAGTACATATTTCAAATGTAGTTTACAATTATTTTTATTTAACTCTTTCAATACCGAATTATTTTCTAGATTGAAAATTTGATTTTCATATATAAATTCGGAAATTACTTTGTCTTAATAACACAAAAATAACAACAAACGATTTTTCAGGTTTTTGCCTATGTTTCATTATATTTCTTTGGTTTTGAGGAAAAACCAGTTAAGCGCCAACTTTTTGATTTCGAGAAATTTGCAAATATAATTTAAAAATCAATTTTTGGTAGTTTTCAATTAAATGGAAACACTTCTATAAAATATTGTTAATGGCACCCTAAATGATGAAAAAAGTAGTTCAATGATATTCAAAACATTGGCTCATTCTTCATGTATTAAATGGCGTTTAACTGGTTTTTCCTCAAAAGTGGTAATTAACTGATTTTGATTTTTTTTTAATTTCTTAAGATATAACTTGTTAAATACTTTTTTGGTCTGACAGAATGAAAGTTTGAATCATTTCAAACGACTAGTACAAATATCTCAAAAAAATTTTTGTTGGTACTTAATTGGATTTTCCCTAAAGCCACAGATTTTATATTTTAAGGGATGAAAATATTTACAGGTGTTGTATAAAGTTTATTTTCACCTAAATAAGTAGCAAAAATTAAAGCAATAATGATTACTTCGATTTAATAAGAAAAATGCAAAAATTAAATATGTTGCTTTAAAGCAACACCGATAACGTAAGGATTAATATTAAAACAAAATTACAGCGAAAAATGATTTTCAAATAATTATATTTAACTGCTGGTCTATTCAAAAATATTATATAAAAATTATGCTAAACAGTTATTTGTAAACTAGTTAAGATAATATAATACACATAAAAATGAGAAAATTGACGTCATTTTGTAGATAATGAATAACATAATTTGTTATTCAACTTAAAATGTATAACTGTGAACCCCGTGCTAAAAGATCGTTTCTTCCCAGCCGCGGGATAATTTGCCGATTCGTTAAGTAGAACAATGTTGTTGTTCGTTTGCATTATTGAAAATTGCAGATCACAAGAGAGCCGAATCGTGATCTTTCCTAGTTTCGCGATTCTTTTCGACGCGACCTTCGTTATTCATCGTTCAACGGCTGATCATGACATTTTGCACCGCGCAGCCACGGAAGTAATTGCAAGAACCGTTTCTGTGTCATCGAAGCAGTGCCTCTCGTTGCGCTCAGCTGGCTCGTATCCGCCTACCATTTCCTCGTAACTCCTTTTAATCTTTATTTAATGGCCTCTATTCTCAGTCTCGAGGGGACACACGCGATTTAAAAGCGTCGCACCGCAGTGACTGAGATTCGATCTTAAACTCATCAATTATCGGATGGGATATCTCAGATTTTCAAATGAACTTTGTCGATTTTCAATTTTACGCTTATGTACTCGTGTAGATTACAACTTGATATTTCGTTTCAGTAAAAATTCGTTACATCATTTAATCGATGAAAAATTGCCTTCTTATATTTGTTTAATAATAGGTATATACATAAAAATAATTGAGAAAATTATTTCACTTTGTAATTGAAGAAATAAATCTTGATACGCAATACTTTGTGCACTAAAATGGTTTGTTAACAAAAAACAACACACACCCCAATAGAGTCATAAAACTGACATAAGTAACATAAATAAGTTATAACGGTCATACGCATGGTCATCGACGGTAATTTATGTACGACCCAGGACGTGATATTACAAGGGCAGAATATATGAATGCAAGATAACATTCCTTCGTTAAATAATATCGACATAAATGAGGCAATAAAAGTTTGCTTAACAGATTATTAACGTTTATAAGTTAAAAAATGTACACAACTAATTATATTCGAATTGTAAAAAAGCCAATTCTTCTTATTGTAATCTTGTTTGAGTATTAGTTAACTTAAATATGATAATAACTTCTTTGCCTGTAACTTCGTCAATATTAATTTGTTCCAAATCAATTATTGTAGATATTCGCTGATTTTGTAATTTTCTTAATAAGAAATTAATTTAAACAAAAACTTGTGAATGGTGTATTTGAATAAACTTAAACTAAATATGTGAAAATAGAAAATGAAAAATGTATTTTCTTATAGAAAACAAATTGCAGTAATAAATGATTTGTACATTTGAATCGAAAAAAGTGCTTGAATGAAACTATCCTTTGCACGTTAATTTCAACAGCATAGTTGGCTTACTATTGTCACATCGTTGATGATGATTTGAGGACGTGCGTGTGAGCGTGCTTTAGCGTCTTATAATTTCCTACAGGAAATTAAAAGTTTGTTGCAGTTATAACGAATGACATTAAAGAGACACATTTTTATGTCATTTTAAATTTATTTTACTTTAATGTTTTGGTAGAAAAAAATTGTTCTCTTTTGTATACTTTTTTTTTAGAAAAAATCATAAGTCCTATTCTGATTCATAAAAATTAACACAAATAATTAAAAAAAGTTTTTTTTACTCTTTGCAATAAAAAAACAAGCAAAGCCGATAAGTCATAAACATCTCTGTAGACCGTTCGAACGTGCGCGCGATTGCATCAAGAGTGCACTCGGTCTCGTCACGCCATTGACATCGTTTTCAATTATTCTTTTATGTGCTCAGCTAATCACCCGGGCACCGTTAAAAATTTTTCTCGTCTCGTTAAAAATTGGGCCGACTTTCTAGTTGCGATTCCGCGCCACACACGCACCACATAAAACTTGATATTTAGCTGTCGTTTAATAGTCTCATACAAAGTTACCCAGTTTTCCTAAATGACACATCACGAGTCGGGTATTACAAGATAAAAATCAGGAAAGTCGTCACTTTTT